>ML819076.1:0-10182 GCA_009831015.1 Picea engelmannii | reverse complement strand
TTGGACCCAACAATGCCTCTCAAATACCCCTGTACTTGCTCTAGCATCCATCTGGCTACTTTGGTCATCATAAATCTCTGCCTTGTGATGATGTCCCAATGTGGGGACATTACAGAGCATGCATTCATGCATGAAACAAGGATTAGGAGGGAGCTAATCCTAAATAATATGATCCATCAAAGATTATGAAGTATCTATCCACGTTCCCATTGATGGTAGCAACCATGAAAAGTAGCACGTGTTCAATTTGACTTTAGAATAAGTCTTCTTCGAAAAGAAGCCTTAAAGTATTTCTGATTGTCCATATACATCCATGATCCTATGATAAAAGGAAGAAGTTGGAATCTTCAGGGCATGGAATCTGTTAGCACCATGATTTTCATAGCTAAGGTTAAAGGTTTGTCAACAATTTGCAAAGTCATGCATGTTAGCACCCATATTGTTTTATTCCTAGCATCATCTAACATCTCCAAGGGTCAGTTTCAAAAGGAATCTTATCATTTGTTTTTTCCATTTTCATTTGCAACTGCGCACTGCAAAATTTGCTATGCAATGCGCAGAGCACTTGACCGCGTGAAGGATTCTGTCATGCAATGGATTTCGTTGTGCAATGGATTTCATCGCGTAGTGGATTTTGTCGCGCAGTGGATGTCATCACGCAATGGATTTCATCACGTAGTGGGCTGTCGCTCATAGGATTCTTTCACGCAGAGGATTTTCCTGTGCATAGGCTACAGGCCGTGTTGCACAAATGACTAGTTTAGTGGTCAATTTCAAGATCACTTTATGACCATTGGAGAGGAATTTTGAAAATCACCGAGAGGTTTTTGTTTAGGACAAACCAAATAATGAAAACCTCTCTCATATTTGAAAAAAGTTTCATATTTTGGGAGATTTGAAGGAATATTTGAGCCCAAGTTTTTAGTTTTCATGATTTCCTGTCCGAGACATGTTTTTGCGACATGTATTACGACCATCTGGATATGAATTTAAAGAAACCGAGAGAGGTTTTTCTTTATAACAAGATTAACTGCAAAAAAATCTCTCAGTTTCAAAATGTAATTTTTTATTAGTGAGATATGATGTCATATTTAACGCCTATTTTCCGAGTTTGCTGCGCAATCCACTGTGTTTTTGCTGTAGGTTACTGTTGCATAGAAGACTTGCTGTGCAGGGGTGAAAGAGTGTCCAACAATGCACATGATGACTTATCACAACCATATGGTCTAATTTTTATCATGATCAATGATTGTAAAGAATATTTCGGTTACGATTATGATTTGGCAAAGTCGAGTTTTCTATTTTTAGTAAATCCATTCAAGTTATTGTTCTCTTTCAAAGAAATCAGATCCATGATTTTAGGAGAGAGTAGTTTGACCCTAGAAGCCAAGGGTGACATTGGTTTTCAATATATGGGGATTATTTTCATGTAAAAAGGGGTTGTTGGAAAAACAATGTAGATAGTGACTATTGATTGTAGTTTTTTTGATTCGATTGAAACTTAATGGAAAAGCCCTGAAGATTTGACGAAAATATTCTAACAGTGTGATCTAGGTGGATATCGGTGGCCACCCACCTTTTCCAACTGGCTCAAAATAGTTTTATGACAATTTTGGAAATTTACTATTTTTAGCAGTTTTAACTTCCGTGGCCATTTTGAGGGCCTAAATGAAGGTTTTTTTAGGATCGAGCTTCTAAATGATATTTGAAAGCATCATTGATCCCCCAAAATGAATCTCCTCGACGATACCTTTCCAACGGGCTATCATACTCCTAAAACAGACATCATATGCAAAAGTTACGACCCCAAGAATTTGATGTACTAACTTACCCAAACGGGGCCCACATGACTTTTGGCGCTTCATCTCCTAGGGTTAAGTTTTTGGATATCTAGGGTTTTTGGCATTCCTGTTTATTGTACAAATTCCTTTAGAGCCTCATTGTAATCATCTTTTTGCGAATGCGAGTAGCCATCACATCTCTTCTCAGAAAAAAGCTACCACCATTCTAGCGAGTCTTTCACTCTGTATTTTTACAGTCTCTGTACATTTCTTTCATTGATAGAAATCATGTATTAATGTATATCTATGTTTATGGTTGCATATTTGATACATTTCTGTTATATTATTGGATATCCGCGATATCTCTGTGCATTTATTTATTACATCTCTTCTCTCATTTCATGCCGAAAATAATCTGGATTAGTGGTATAAGAGCAGGCTGCTCTTGATCATTTTTCAGTGCATGTCCCCAATGAGGTCTAAGTATAGAAATTTAGGTCTCGAGCTTGTCTCTCTTGAAGACAATCATTCTCTCACGCCCAAGAAACCCTCCATGGCAGAAGAAAATAAAAATGATGGAGTAGCCGATCCTATAAGTCTGTTGCTTGAGCAAGCTCTCACGCGACAGAGGGGTGAAATGGTGGAGAATTTTTCCCACATCCTTCAACTCCTCTCGATAGAAACATGCACATATTCATTAAGAGACCACTTTTGATGCACCTCGCCTTTTAAGGTACAAGTCAATTTTGATATTCCTATATTTGAAGGTCAGATAGATGCAGATGCCCTAGATAAATGGTTAAATATGTTAGAAGGTTATTTCTTTGTTCACAATTTTTCCGACAGAGAAAAGATCATCTTCGTGCTCCTTAAGGCTCTCCCCCATGTCAAACATTGATGGGAGCAAAGTTCCATAGAGGAGCCTGGAATATATGGGGCCGAGCCCACTTGGGATTTTTTTGTGGATGCGGTAAAGGAACAATATTACCCTATTGGAAACTATGAGAACCGGTACATGAGATGGACCACACTGCGGCAAGAGAGGGGCCAAGAAGTTACGAAGTTCACTAATACCTTCCATACTTTGTGCACCAAGCTGGGTATCAAAAACTCCAAATGAAATTTGTTTTTGAAATACCGTGGGGCTCTACACAGATACATTCAAACTGAAATGGATTTTCTGGACATCTCATCACTCAGTGCTGCTTATCAATATCTTGTTAAAATCGAGCCAAAATTTAAGCACCATAACAAACAGCAGTTCAGGTCTGCAAATTTGCAACAACCAAAGTATGAAAAAGACAGCCCTAACAAATAATCTCCCGAAAACCAGTCCAAGCCACATGAAAAGAAGGGTCACAGAAAGACAAAGAAGGACACTAGAAAATGGTGCGGTTTCCACAAAATCCCTTGGCACAACACCGATGAATGTTGCTCAAAAAAATCATTGGTGGCCGTGATCAAAGACAAGGAACCGAACCCTGATTCATAATATGATTATGAAAATACTAGTAAAGGACAGATCATTTACGCAGACCCCACTACTATTGTTGCGACCACAATAATTCAACCAGAAGAACCAAAAAATCTTGAAGAGGGGGAGCACCTTTTTCATTCAAAGATGTGGGTGAAGGGGAACCCACTTCATTTTATTGTTGATAGCAAAAGCCAGAAGAACCTCATCTCAGCAAAGGTCGTCAAACCGTTGGGATTGTTGACAACACCACACCCGCAACCATACAAAATTGGGTGGCTTCGCCAAGGATGAGATCTACGTGTCAGCCAATAGTGCCGATTGTCATACGACATCCAACCCTTCAAGGATGAGGTATTATGTGATTTTTCCCCACTGGATGTTTGTGATGTCCTCTTGGGCCAACCATATATGTGGAGACGCCATGTTGTTTATGAGTCTCGACCCCGAAGTGTCATTGTTACTTTGGGGGGTCATATGTACAGGATACTAGAGGTAGTTCCAAATATTGTTCCACCTAAACAATGCCGCAAGGTAGTATCTCATATTGCAAAATTTATCTTCTTCACAATCCATTCAAAAGGGGAACAAAAGGACACTGCAACTACTACAACCTTGCCCCAAGCACCTTCTATCCAATAGAAGCAGGTCGACAAGGTTGTAGCAAAGCGCAAAGATTCATCCTGCACACAGGAATCTCATGTAGCTATACTGGTTAAAAAGGTCCAACCCTTCCACCCACATGTTCGTGACAACCTTCAACAAGCTAAGCAACGTAACTTCTCCAACAAGGCAAGCAACTCATCAAGATGCAGATTCAACAAACGCTTTTCCCTCTCCCCCGGACACTCAACACAATGGAGATCATTGCTTCCTAAGGTGGGAGGATTGATCTAGGTGGATATCAGTGGCCACCCACCTTTTCCAACTGGCTCAAAACAATTTTCTGACAATTTTGGCAATTTACTATTTTTAGCAGTTTTAACTTTCGGGGCCATTTTGAGGGCCTAAATGAAGGTTTTATTTATTTATTATTATTTTTTTATTTTTTGGGATTGAGCTTATAAACGACAACTGAAGGCATGATTGAGCCCTCAAAATGAATCTCCTCTACAATACCTTTCCAATGGTCTATCATACACCTAAAACAAAGATCATATGAAAAAGTTACGACCCTAGGAAGTTGATGTACTAACTTACCCAAACGGGGCCCACATGAATTTTGGCGCTTCATATCCTAGGGTTAGGTTTTTGGATGTTTAGGGTTTTTGGAATTACTGTTTATTGTAAAAAGGCCTTCAGAGCCTCATTGTAATCATCTTCTTGAGAATGCGAATAACCGTCACATCTCTTCTCAGAGATAAGCTGCCACCATTCTAGCGAGTCTTTCACTCTGTATTTTTACGGTCTCTGTACATTTATTTCATTAATAGAAATCATGTATTACAGTATATCTGTGTTTATGGTTGCATCTCTGATATATTTCTTTTCTATTATTGGATATCCGTGATATCTCTGTGCATTTATTTATTACATCTCCGCTCTCATTTCGTGCCGAAAATAATCCATATCACGGTGGCAGTCTAATGTATTGTATTCTTTATTTGTGTATGTTATTTCCTGTTCTCTTTATATTCATATCTGTAATCTCTGTCTGAATCGGAACATGATTTCGAATCTAGAATTTACCGCGTAGTGCTCTAGATTCACGCCATTTAGACAAACCGTATTTCTTCTAAGTTAACTTCGAATTCATCCCCAACGGTGCTCCGAGTTGCTTCATGTGTTTTTATCCCACACACAACGATTTTAAACTAAAAGGCTGTTTCTTACTTAGCCTTTATCCTCTCAAGTTCAGTCACTAAGTCATTTGTTTTTATCATTTTCTTAAATTGACTCCATTTCCCAATGGTACTTTCTCTCTTGCTTGTCCTACCATCCCTTTTAACACAAAAATAAACTTGTCCTATTGCAAAATCTGACCTCTGTGCATTTATTGATGAAATATTTGAGTTATTACCAGTCATTAGATATATGAGAGAGCCCTCTCTGGTTGTATAGGTTAGAATAAAATCTAAAGTTGGTTGAAACAATTACCTCTGTCACTTTTTTTCTCAGCCAAACAATTTTACAGAGTGCTAACATTTTGGCACCATTGCCGAGGAACAATTTATATTATTGTCCTCAGGAAGAATGAAATTATTTTAGTTCTAAGGTCTGAGAGCAACAAGCACTTAGGCACATATTGGCTGTATTTCTTCTCTGGCGACTCCACACATCATAAAATTAGTTTGAAGGTGACTCCACTAGCAAAAGAATCCAGAGCTAAAGTTTTCATGGCGACTCCAATCAAGATTCAAATGCGTTTCAAAGACTCCAATGGAGAATGAGACCTGTTGACAGAGATATGGAAGAGCAATATGGAAAAATCAGGTACTCGAGCTTAATTTTAGTTCATGAAGTACTTTTCTATTTTATTAATATCTTCTTGTCCTTTCTTGAATTTTTCAAAAGAATATTTCTTCACTTGTTGCGTTCAAATGAATTCCAGAGATCTACCCTTGTATATCCTTCATTGCAAACTGTAGGTATACCTCCTTCTTGTATAGCCAATATTCACCAAGCTCCTTCCTCTGAACCATATGATCTTCATGACCATTCTTGTGAGCTTAATGAAAGAAAAGATGAGATTGTACCTACTGTTCTTAATCTTGCACCCTCCAAGATTCAAGAAAGATACAATCCTCTTAAATTGGCTCCCATCCTTCATGAATTTCCTCTGAAACATTTTAAGTACCTTCCTAGGTTAGATGGAAAGATTGATGGACATTCAACTGAAAAATATATTCAGGTCTTTGAGCCTTTTATAGACCTTTTTGAGATTGAACATGGTGATGTGTCTATGAGGGCGTTTTCTCAATCCTTACAAGGAGATGCCAAAGCATGGTTCAGACATTTGCAACCTCTGTCGATTAGCTCGTGGGATGAATTGAGGGAATATTTGCATAGATTTTGGGGTGAGAGAAAGTCATGGAATCTACTCCTTTCAGAGTTTTATTCCATGAGAATAATGAAAGATGAAACCATCTCAAATTTCAGTAGGAGGTTTTCTATTCTTTATTATAAACTGCTTAAAGAAGTCCAACCTCCTGAAGTTGCTGCCTTGCTCCATTATGTAACAACCTTTCAATCAGACTTATATTTTCTTTTGATGGAGAGGAAGTCTATGTATTTGCAACATATGTTCAATAATGCTCATGAAGTATAAGACAATCTTCAAACATGCCAGAGGCCACACAATTAGAATTTAAAGAGTGTTGCAAATACAAAGAATGATGGTGTAGCATAAGAACATGAGGTTGTGCATAAACAAGAAGTTGATTTACATCCTGATATTTTTCAACATGAGAAAAAAATTGATTGTTTCATGCATTCTTTCGAAGTTTTCAATATTAAATTTGTTCCAGAAGATAAGGATCAGCCTACTGAAGAGAAAATTGACGTACCAAATTTTTTCCTTGTGGATGACATTGCAGATGTAGGTGATTTGCCCAAATATGATGAATATAATGATGATTATGAGAATGATTTTTCAGAGTAGCCAACTGCATGTCCTTCATCAGGAAGTGTTTAGTTTAAACAGTTTAAGGAAAGAAGTCAGCTTGCATGTTTCAGTTGTGACAATGATGAAGAACATGAGGAAAGTATTGAATCATGTGAAATAACTTTGCCATTGTGTTTTTCTTCTTTCAAATTGCCGAAGAAAAATGTTTATAATGTTTCAAATCAGAAATCCTTCAGGCATGATGTTGAAGATGAATAAAGCAGTGGACTTGCCAATGAAAATTATCTTCCATTATGTTTTTGTTCCTTTGAATTGTTGAAAGTAAATCATGAGATGACAGAGGAAGCAAGGAAGTTTGACTGCATTCACAGTGACACTTTTTTACATGAGCAAATTGTTATCAATGAGGAGGACCAACAACCTTCTCATACATTTAATGACCGTGTTGCTGATTACATGGGAGGTTATTTCAGTTCAGATTTGCAGGCTGTGATCAATTACCAGCTTGGAAATAAATATGATGGTCAATCAACGTCAGTTTTAGATATGGATTTTTTGCCACCAGAGGTTTCATTTCAGACATCACTATCTTCTGATTCAGAAGATTGTTATTTCCAACATTGTCAACATATTTTTCGGCCTTTTTGTGGTAATCAACATGTTGAATTACATGAAAACAAGGATGCAGTGGAAGGGGTGAAACATGATTGTTGTTTTATGTATGTTATGGAGGATCCATTTGCAGTTTTGTTGGAGGCGTCAAACAATCCCAATGTTTTTAATTTTTTGAGATTTGAATTTATAGATAAATTTTTGAATGACTTATCAATAAACAGGCTTTGGAGCAAGCAAGTGCAAAGAAAGAAAAAAGTGGATAAAGTGCTTGCATGGTTGCATTGACATTTTAATTTCACTTGATTGACATATTTTTCAGTAGTTAGGGTAGGTAGGAGTGCGAATAAGCTCAGTACTACAAGCATTTATTTTAGCAATTTGCAGTTTTCATTTTCAGCTACAACTTTGGGTTTTCAACGGATGCATGTTGCAAGTTCCAGTTGGAAAGTTGAGTTTGGGAGAAACCCAATGGATAGGTGCCTGGTCTACTATTCTTTGCTAACCCATAAGGATGATAACATCCCCATTGGAGCCATCTGTTAGCACCATGATTTTCATAGCTAAGGTTAAAGGTTTGTCAACAATTTGCAAAGTCATGCCCGTTAGCACCCATATTGTTTTTATGCCTGGAATCATATAACATCTCCAAGGGTTAGTTTCAAAAGGAAGCTTATCATTTGTTTTTTCCATTTCCATTTGCAATTGTGCACTGCAAAATTTGCTATGTGCTGCGCAGAGCACTTCACCGCGCGAAGGATTTTGTCATGCAATGGATGTCATCGCGCATTAGATTTTGTCACGCGGTGGATTTCATTGCGCAACGGATTTCATCACGCCATGGATTTCGTTACGCAGTGGATGTCATCATGCAATGTATTTTGTCGCGCAATGGATTTCATCGCACAGTGGGCTATCAGGCATAAGATGCTTTCGCACAAAGGATTTTCCTGCGCACAGGCTACAGGTCGTGCTGTGAAAATGACTGGTTTAGTGGTCAACTTAAATATCACTTTATGACCAATTGGAGAAGAATTTTGAAACTCCCCGAGAGGTTTTTGTTGAGGATAAACCAGATAATAAAAAAATATCTCATATTTGAAAAAAGTATCATATTTTGGGATATTCGAAGGAATCTTTGAGCCCTATTTTCCAGTTTTCAGGATTTGCTGTCCGAGACACGTTTTTACGACACGTATTACAAACAACTGGAGATGAATTTAAAGAAACCGAGAGAGAGTGTTATTTATAACGAGCTTATCTAAAAACACCTCTCTCATTTTAGAAAAATAGTTTTTTATTAGTGAGATATGATGACATATTTAACACCTATTTTCCCATTTTGCTGCACAATTCGCTGCATTTTTGCTGTAGGTTATTGTTGCGTAGCAGACTTGCAGTGCAGGGGTGATTGAGTGTCCAGAAATGACCATGATGAATTATCACAACCATATGGTCGAATTTTGATCATTATCAATGATTGTAAAGAATATTTCGGTTATGATTATGATTTGGAAAAGTCGAGTTTTCTATTTTTAGTAAATCCGTTGAAGTTATTGTTCTCTTTCAAAGAAATCAGATCCATGATTCTAGGAGAGAGTAGTTCGACCCTAGAAGCAAAGGGTGAAATTGGTTTTCTATATATGGGGATCATTTTCATGTAAAAAGGGTTGGTTGGAAAAACAATGTAGATAGTGACTATTGATTGTAGTTTTTTTGATCCGATTGAAACTTAATGCAAAAGTCCTAAAGCTTTGATGAAAAGATTCTAACGGTGGAAGTCTGATGTATTGTATTCTTTCTCTGTGTATGTGATTTCCCATGCTCTTTATATTCATATCTGTAATCTCTGTCTGAATCAGAATGTGATTTCGAATCTAGAATTCACCGAGTAATGCTCTAGATTCGCGCCATTTAGACAAACCGTATTTATTCTAAGTTAACTTCGAATTCATCCCCAATGGTGCTCCGAGTTGCTTCATGTGTTTTTCTGCCACCACACACAACGAATTTAAATTGAAAGACTATTGCTTACTTAGCCTTTATCCTCTCAAGTTCAGTCACTAAGTCATTTGTTTTTATTGTTTTCTTAAATCGACTCCATTGCCCAATGGTACTTCATCTTTTGCTTGTCCTACCATCCCTTTTAAAACAAAAATAAACTTGTCCTATTACAGAATCTGACCTCTGTGCATTTATAGATGAAATATTTGAGTTATTACCAATCACTAGATATATGAGAGAGCCCTCTCTGGTTGTATAGGTCAGAATACAATCTAAAGTTGGTTGAAATAGTTACCCCTGTCATTTTTTTTCTTAGCCAAACAAATTTACAAAGTGAAAACATTTTGGCGTCGTTGCTGGGGAACAATTTCTATTATTGTCCCCAGGAATAATGACATTGTTTTAGTTCTAAGGTCTGAGAGAAACAGAGACTTAGGCACATATTGGCTGTATTTATGCTCTGGCAACTCCACACATCAGAAAATTAGTTTGAAGGCAACTTCATTGGCAGAAGAATCCAAAGCTAAAGTTTTCATGTTGATTCCAATCAAGATTCAAATGTGTTCCAAATACTCCAATGGAGAATGAGACCTGTTGACATAGATATGGAAGAGCTGTTGGATTACTGAGAGGGGGGGTGAATCAGTAATAACGTAATTATAATCTTTTTTCTTCAAATGTTATATCAATGTAGAATTATTATCCAATAATGAGCAGTAATAAATAAACAATCACACACATGCACA
>ML819075.1:107906-120444 GCA_009831015.1 Picea engelmannii | reverse complement strand
CCTGTAATACCTCCCTAGCTAGGAGGGAGTGTTGATATTATGGTAGCTACGGGAGGTATTTACCTCCACGTGTAAACCTGACAAGGATAGAATACTCCGGGAAGCAAGAAGAAACCCTAATGAGTTGGCTAATAACCCTAGAAAACTTGTCAGCCCAAGAAGATAATTTATATTAGGTTACTAGCCTACAAGAGAAGAAGTTGGCCAGAAATAATAATATATACTAAACAGACAGATACCCAGAATGAGAAGTCGGCCTATGCAGTTAGCCAGAATTAGTATAAATACAGGAGGCCAGTTCTCATTCTGGTAGGCAGTCTCAGAATTGCAGTGCCTAGTCTTATGCGCACTGCAGTGCCTAGTCTTGTGCGCAGGGTTGAGGAGAGCTGCCATTGCAGCTGCTGCAGCTAGCAGATAACGTTTGGCTTGGACTATCTCTTGGCTAGGGTTTGGACTATCTAATCAACTCTTGTTGATGCGCTATCCTTGGGGAAAGGTGTGCTACCCTTTGTTTGGCTATCTAGCCTAGGGTTTGTTTCCATAATGATTCTCTGTCAAGGTTAAGGTGCTTAGAGGGTGGCTTCGACCTATGGTTGGGTGACAAGGGTATTGTCAATGGTAAAACGAGCACACATCTTTCATATTCTAACATCACTGACGTGTCTCATAACATCCTGTTTGAAGCCCTTCCATGAGAACCTCTCCCTGATCTGTCTATAGGTTTTGAAAAATCCCTGATGGCCTGCTAGTGGTGAATCATGAAATGCTGTGAGGATCTTCTTCTTGAGCTCTGAATCTGGCACTAAGTAGACTATGTCCTTGTAGAATATGACATCGTCAATGAACCTATACCTGTCATCCTGTATCTGCCCATCCATAACCTCACAAGTGAACTTGTTCTTGGAATATTCCACTAACAAGTGGGATTTCCAATCTGCTGAAATCTCCATCAAAGAACATGCTGCAGGTCTCCTCGATAGTGCATTGGCCACAATGTTCTTCTTTCCCTTGACATACTTTATGTCAAAGTCGAATGCATGTACCTTCGTCACCCATCTCTGCTGGCGCTCACTGAGGTCCTTCTGCTCAAGGAAATACTTCAAGCTGTTGTGATCTGTCTTGACCACGAATTTGCTGCGCACCAAATATTGTCTGAATTTGGTCAAGGCATGCATGATTTGCAGCATTTCCTTGTCATAAATGGAGTACAACCTCTCGAGCTAGCTGAGCTTCTTGCTCTCGAATACAATGGGGTGTCCTCCCTACATCAAAACTGCCCCGATACCCTCGCCGAATGCGTCACACTTTAGTACAAATGGCAAGGTGAAGTCTGGTAATGCCAACACTGGCCAAGTGCTCATGACTTCCTTTATGTGATCAAAGGCTTTCTGTGATTCCTCGGTCCAGATGAAAGCCCCATGCTTGGTAAGATCCGTCAGTGGTGCTCCAAGCTGAGAAAAACCCTGGACAAACCTCCTGTAATAGCTACACATCCCGAAGAAACTCCTCAACTCTGTCACGTTCCTGGGCGTTGGCCAATCTATAATGGCCTTGGTCTTCTTCTGGTGCACCTGTACCCCTTGTGCACTGATGATGTGGCCCAAGTAAAGTAGATCTGTCATACCGAACTCACACTTGGACTTTTTGACATATAATGACTGCGCCTCCATGATGCTCAATACCTCGTCCAGGTGCCTCATATGCTCCTGCCATGTCTTGCTGTGGACAAGATGTTGTCGAAGAAAACCAAGACTGATTTCCTTAATTGATCCCTGAATGTGGTTCATGCAAGACTGGAATGTAGCGGGTGCATTGGTTAGCCCAAATGGCATAACCAGGAACTCGAAATGTCCAAAGTGACATCGAAATGCTGTCTTCTCTAGGTCCTGCTCTCGGATGTTGTTCTGATGATACCAAGAGCGTAGATCAATCTTTGAGAAGAAAACTGCCCCATGCAATTCATCCATCAAGTCGTTAATGCGTGGGATAGGATATCAGTTCTTGATGGTTTTCTTGTTCAAGGCTCGATAATCAATGCACATCCTCATGGTGCCATCCTTCTTCAGAACTAAGACAACTGAAGAGGCGAATGGGCTGCTGCTCGGTCTGATGTGTCCCATCGCTAGCAATTCCTTGATTTCTTTCTCTATCTCATCCTTGAACCTCCTCGGATGACAATAGGGGGGTGTGATCATAGGTGTGGTCCCCTCCTCCAACTTAATGGTGTGCTTAAACTCTCTGTTAGGTGGTCTCCCTGGTGGAATCGACCCAAAAACTTGCTGGTGTCGTCCCAACAAATTCCCGATCTCTGTATGATACTGTTGTCGACCCTCTGAATCCTTCCGCGTAGTGATCAAGCACCCTGCGACATATGCTACTTCTCCATGTCTGAATATCCTCCCCATCCTCTTGGCTGAAACTGTCCTCGGTGCTCCTGTCGACACACCTCTCAGAACAAACTTTCTTCCCTTCACGGTTTCTGAACCCCATCTCCAAGGTTTGGTAATTGGTGGTGATTTTTCCCAAGGTGATCATCCACTGGACTCCCAACACCACATCTGTGTCAGATAGGTCAACCACATAAAACGTGTCTCTCACTGTGTAGTTGCCTAACTTTATCTCCAAGTCCGGAACTTGGTCTAGACACTCCACCGTGTGGCCATCTGCTACTTTAACATTAAATCCCTCAAACTCCTGTGTCTGAAGTGCCTGTCTCGATACCAATGAAGTGTCAATGAAGTTGTGGGTGGCCCCACCATTTATCAGGACGATTGCCCATTGCCCCTGAATAGTTCCTCTGATCCGGAGGGTATCATACCTGGGAACACCAGAAAGGGTCGCTATGATTCCTCCCTTTGTTGGTTTCCATTTGTTAGCCTGCTTAGGAGGTTGTGGAACTACCAGTGGGTGAGCTCCTACCGATGTCGGTGGTTTACGAGGAGGCTGCTCCTCTGCCTGTGCTGACTCCTCCTCTGAGCTAGTGGATCCACTGTCCTGCTCCTCCTCACTGTCCACACTTTTTGCTGCCACCTCAATATAATGAGTCTCACCCTTGCCCATGCACCTGTGGCCTGGGACCCAAGGGTTTCTGCAGTTGAAGCAAATCTTCTTCCTCATAAGCTCTCGCCTCGTTTCATTATCCAACTTCTCCTTGCCCTTCCATTCTCTCTGGAATGGCTTCCTGTCTCGATCCTTCTGTGGTTCGAAGGGTTTGGAAAAGGGTTTAGTCTTTGGCACTGAGTCTGCCAAATCTCGAGTGCGTAGGATGGCATTCTGCAAGGTGTGAGGCCTGTATGCCTTCACTCATCCTCTCAAAGGCTCTGTGAGTCCCTCTGTGAATAGCATGATCAACTTGGGCTTTGATATATCTGTCACTGCCACGGCTACCCGCTGAAACTCCATGATGAACGCCTCTGCTGTGCCAGTTTTTCTCAACTGGCCTAGATCCCTGAAGTGGATCTCGAGATGCCTCCTATCAAACCTGTCCATGAGTCTCTCTGTGAAATCCCTATAGGAGGTGATGCGACTGTGACCCAATGTCACCAATCCATGATGCCACCACTTGTGTGCCTCACCCTCCAAGTGTAAGGTAGCGAAACTGATGGCCTCTGTCTCGGTCATCTGGTTGAGCTTGTAGTATGTGTCTAGCTTGTGTACCCAAGCTCTGGCGGTGCATTTGGATGATCCGTCGAAAGAAGGTATGGTGAGTTTACCAACTTTCCGGATGAAATCAATGTTATGCCCATGTTGCTGCTGCGGTCCTCCTCTCTGTGGCTCTCTGGGGTGGTCCTTGAGTCTGAGCCCACAATACTCGACTAGGGTCATCCTG
The DNA here is from genome assembly GCA_009831015.1 of Picea engelmannii. Classification (NCBI taxonomy): domain Eukaryota; kingdom Viridiplantae; phylum Streptophyta; class Pinopsida; order Pinales; family Pinaceae; genus Picea; species Picea engelmannii. The sequence continues at coordinate 116,615 of ML819075.1, read as the reverse complement.
ATGGAAGTCATGGCCCAATGCTGCATACTCCCTCCTGTACTCTGCAATGCCCTCTGCATGAGTGGGCGGCCTCTGTGCTGCTACTAGGGGTGCCCTTTGGAAACTGGGAAACAAAGGTCTGGGAATCCTACTCGAAGAGGTGTATGTGCGAGTAGGAGACTGAGGTCTACTGCCTGCCCCTGAGTTCCCCTGTGCTGCATGTGGGGCTTGTGTGCCTGGGGTGCTCACTATAGCCAATCTATCAGCCACTTGTGCCAAGGACAGAGTCATGGCCTGCTGAATAGCTACTATATCGCTGATAACTTGCATGAAGGCTTCCTCTGGCTCCATGGGGGCCGTACCACTGCCCTCTGGTCGCTCATATCTGTCTCCTATCTTCCTTTCTGCCTCGCTCTCAACCTCACGCTCTACCCTTCTCTCCGGTTCCTTGTGCGCCTCTTCCTCTTCCTCTGAGTTGGGAGGGAAAGGAAGAAAGTCTGGCCTAGGCCTTCTTTCCTTGCGCCTGTTGTAAGTGACATATTCCTCACCAACGTGCTCACTACCTTCTGGGTCTTTTGCTACACTCATCGTCTTTAGTCACAGGCTGGCAGGACTAAAGCTCTGATACCACTGTAATGTTCCTGACTTGGTTAGTCTAGGAAATCCTGCTAATGTGTGTGTAGGATTAATGCTTTACAACATATAAATGTTCATACAAACAACAAATGCGACAAAAGACTGCAAAGTTTATATTATGATATCTTTGCGGAGTACAAATGCCGAATGGGGTTGAATAAAATGAATCACTTGGCTGGATCAAATGACAAAAGGATCTTAGCTAAAATACAATAAGCAAACTAAATGATAATACCCGATAATATATGAGCATTGCGGGATCAATCGATGAGCTGGAACTGGGGTAGCTCGCACGGTAACTGCTGAAAGTCCGGAAAGTTCGCCCTGGTGGATAAACCTCTCAAAATGGCCTGGAAACTGTCCCAAATGGTGCGCCCTGCTCTAGCTCTTAGTCCTGGTGACTGATTGGCCCCTCTGCCGGTGTGTCTGGACCCCGGATGGATCCCCCTGGGGGAATGCACCCCTCTCTCACTGGAAAACTGCACCCTAGTGATTCCACTGTCGAAATCGGCTGAGATGTATCTCAAAATGATCACCTTGACCTACTGGAAAATGGGTCGGAAGGGTTTCCCTGGATCTGATCTAATGATTGCTCGGGAACCCCGAATGTGTCTACCAAAAGTGTTGCACTCCCAAGTCTGGAAAATGCACCCTAGATGATTCCTTCGTCAGAATCTAACGAGGGACCAGGTGAAAGATGCGCCTTGCCTTCCTCTCAACTGGGTCGGAGGGGAATCTTTGAACTCTCCCTAGATGGGACAAGTCGATCCACTGAACCTCCTAAGAAGTTGTGCCCTCACCCTGGATAAGTGCGCCTTTGCTGCTGGAACCTGTTTAACTGCTGCTGAAGAATGATGGAAGACCTGTGTGATCTTCCCGGTGACTAGGGTGTGTCTCTCAACACCGAAATCAACCAATTGGTGTCTTCCTCCTGGAATCCACTGAACTATCTCTTTTGAGATGCGCCTCTCTCCTCAATGATAAGTCAAAATCTGCATAATGATGAATTAGGTCCCTGACCCTTCTCTTATAGATTTTCTAAACCCTAATTCACTGCTGAAACCTTAATTCGCTGTTGACTTCTAATTTTAGCTCGTCTGTTCTATTTTTAGCTCATATTGGCTTAAAAGCGCTTTTAACCACTTTTAGCTCAATGTCACTTTCCGAACATTATACCTTTGACTGGAGTGACATCTAGTAATAACCCTGTTTACCCCTTTTCTAGCCCTGGCTATAGTCTAAGGGGGCGGTTTAGACCATTAAGCCTCCTCTCTGGAGCTCCTATTTGGAAAGGGACATTACAAACGATGCACTATGAGCGAGTAGGTCCTAGTGTATTCTAGTGGTGATGAGGCCCTAGAAAAGGTCCACATTGGGTGTAGCCATGTGCGACGTCATGATGCTACCAGTAGCGTGGTCTGCGTGACCATGGCTTGGTTGGAGGACCATGGCATAGCCTGGAAGGCTATGAGGACCAGAGGAAAAACATCAGGGAGAAAACCTCCCTGGATGAGAGGGAGTGTTGATGTTTCTAGTAGTTGCGGGAGGTATTCACTTCCGGGATAACCTTTCTTATTGATGAAGTTTCCAAGACGTTAAAGGAAAACCATTGGAAGTCAAAGAAGATCCCAGAAGAGAAGTAGACTTCACAGAAAACAACAAAGAAGAATTATAATCTAAGTCACCTGACACGGGGACACGAAGGACACAGAAATACGAGTATTCGAGACGGGCACGATGACCCCCAGAAATAGGACACAGAGGACCCGTTATATATATATATTAAAATATATTTTAATATATATATAATTTATATATCAAAATTTAAATTATGAATTACACATGCAAAAATGAAATAATTAAACTGTAAACAGTTACATGATGATGATACAAATTCAATCATACAACTAGTACTAACTTGGTAACTACTAAGTTACTAAGTTACTAACATAAATGATGACATTGCCAACTTAACACTATTGTCCAAACCCATATCATCAGGAAACACATCACACATCTTTGTCTTTCCCTTCAACCACTCTTCTCTTTGCCTAGTGCCTGCAAATAAGACGAAGGTTGGTGTGCAGATACACCACTAAGTCACTTGACACGATGACAAAAAGAAGAGTTCAACAGAAGAGTTTATACTTGAGTGAAGGGTACATTTTTACTAGGGTCGTGACATAAGAGTTCAACATTCAATGCCACCAACATCGAGGTACAAAAAGGGTATGGTGCCCTTGATTAAATGCCAGTTTCATACCCTCTTACATGATAGAATCCAGTGGAAACATTGCAATCCTGCCAATCTTGAAATCCTGAAAACCGTTAAGTCTGCTGAATTTTGAATGGCACCTAAAATTCTACTTTCTCCATATGAAGTCCAATGAGGTTGGAAGCACTCTCAAACATCCTGAAACAATTAATGGTAATGTTAAAAATTTAAGTAAAATGATACATCCTTTTACTTTAAGAATTTAATATTACCATTAATTACTAGGGCGAGTAAAATGGAGGGGGTGGGGACCTCTTTAAATAGAATTAATAACGCAAAATAACCCTTAGTTGCACACTCAAACACCTCACAGTTGCAACTTGCATGAGAAAACATGAGCCGGGGTCCTTTTTTGAGCAGGACACGTGTCCTATTTTCAAGACACACGTGTCCTGTGAACATGACATGTTCTAAACGAGTATCCGACACGTGTCCTACCGTTTGGTGTCCGACATGTAGGATTCGCGACACGAGGGGGGGTTTGGACGTGTCAGGTGACATAGATTATAATGCTCCAGAAGTAGAGTCGGCTCCAGAAGAAAAAGATAAATATAAAATATATTTTCCAGAATGTCAAGTCGGCCCTGCCAGAAAAGTCACTAGACAGATTAGTATAAATAAGAGTGACACCTTCCTCATTTGGCACACTCTCAAACAGATCATAGCGCAAGTTTGGAAGAGAGTTGTGTAGATTTTCTGAGGTCCTATGAAGTTGCCACCTAAGGTCTGCCCTTGACCTTAGTATGGCTCTAAGTTTCAACTGTGTGACTGTCTTCTCTTGCTGTTTTAGGACAACAAACAGTCACCAAACTTTCTGCTCAATATTTGATGGTTAAGTGCTCTTTTAAGGTGCCCTTGCAAGTGTTTTCTTTTCTCAATGTTACCACATGCATAATAAATTAAAACACATAACACTACCTCTAGATCTTTGAACTTTAAAATGTTGATCTACACTTCTAAGCACGCATTAAATTTGACAAGAGTATTTTTGGTCAACATGACCCTGGATAAAACCCCCCCGGGGAAAACCAGTTTGGAGCAGATATATATATAGAAGGCCTCAAATCAAAATGTACAACACAGGAAACATAAACAAGTGAACCTGGTACAATAGCAACCACTCTTTGGTGCCTTGGAGATCCTCGAAGACTTTCCCACAAGCCTTGTGAAGTAAGGCACCCCTTGCCTTGGTGAGCCTTCTTCCTCTTGCTTGCGTTTGTCTTTATCACGATCCTTTGCTTTGCCTTTGCTCTTGCTTGCCTTTGAACTTGCCTTGTCTTTGTCCTTGCCTTTGAAGTAGTCTCCCTCTCAACAGAAAAAACCTCCTCCAAGTGATGGTGCGCTCTTCCTCTCAAGTGTGCCCCCCACAAATGCAAAAACTCAAATAAGGAGTGAATCCTTCCTAGCCAAGCACCCTCATCTCCTCATGAAGTGCACTTCTTCTCTACTAGTGAGAACCCACAAAGACTAGGCCAAACCCTTGCTTGATGCGCCCTCCTCTCAAGCAAATGCGCCTACCTCCATAGAATGCGCCCTCCTCTCTAGACTCATGCGCCCTCACTCTATAGGGCTTCCTCCATAGCACAAGAGTAAGCCAAGACCATGGGAGTGAGCCAACAGGTAATGGGTAGAGCTCCTCCAACTAGAAATGCGCCCCTCCTCTCAAGGTTGCGCCCTCCTCTCTAGCAAATTCTCCCTCCATCAAATGTGTGCACCCTCCTCTAGAAATGTAGCCATGCCTCCATGGAAGGATGCTCCAAGCTCCCTCAAGCAACCACAAGCTTCCTCCTCAAGCTCTCATACAAGTGCGCCCTCCTCTCCTTGAGAAATGCGCCCTCTCCGCCTCCTCTCCAAAACTCACAAGTGAAGAATGAATATAAAAAATGCACTATACCCTCCTTTAGCCTCCTTTGGCCAAGCCCTAAAAGATCAATGGCCTAGATCCAATCTAGCCAAGTCTAATCAATGCGTGAGATCTAATCCAAAAATCTCACTAAGGAAACCCACTTTCCTTAGTTGCTTTATGTCTATTAATTCACCCACTTTGTGAATTAATTGTCACTTTATGACTTAAGTGACATATTTCATTTTTGACTTAAATCTCCTATGTCAAAGTGAAATTAGAATCATAAAGTAAAGTACAAGGGTAATAGTCTCCCCCTTTGTGCTTAGAGACTCATAAGCACATGGGGACCACTTTCCAAGGTACCCAAATCTCAACAAGTTGCAGCTGTAGCTGCAGTTGCAGAAGGAAGAAAGGCACATGGTTTATCTTTTGGTCTTGGTGATGTGTTGGTGGAGGCCAATGACTCTAGGGCTCTAGATAGAGTGAGTTGCAGCTGCATTATTGGTTTGTCTTGGTGATATATTGGTAGAGCCACTGTAGCGCTCTGGCTAGAGTGAATTGCAACTGCATAGTTGGCTATCTCTTGGTGGTGCGCTAGTGGAGACTAGACATTGTAGTGCTTTGGCTAGGGTGTGTTGCATCTATGTTGCTGGATTCTTTCTTATGGGTTTGCTCTAGTGGATAGAGCTTGTTCTTGGTTATTTTGTCTTGGCAAGGAAATTCTCTATAAGAAGGTTGTTGGGTTTTCTCCCCTTGTGTAGAAGGGTTTCCCAGGATGTATATGTTATGCTTGGGGGTGGCACGAGTAGGTGCCTATGGTTGGGTGGCGATGGTGCAACATTGAGCATGCAAAAGACTTTCAAATTGCTATGGTAAATCTCATGTTAACGTAATTAACGAAAATTCAAAAATGGGTTGGCTATCTTTTCCTATTGTCTTGTCCTACATAGGGCCTTTTGCCCCTCATATTGACATGAGTTGTAATTACACATTTCAGGGGTGACTTTCATGGATGCCTATGGACTCTAGATACACACTCCATTTTTTGATTGAGGATAGTCCTCCTTTGATGAGTGATCTCACTTGTTGCATGGGATCTTGGTTGCTTTGGTTGATGTTTTTGGGTGGTGATGATACTCCTATGATCTTCATGCCCTAAAGTAACTTCCTGGAGATAATTTGCATGCTCTTGATGTGATGGGCATCTCCATGGTGCTAGTACTTCATTCATGGTGATGCTCCTTGGCATGGAGGCTTGGTTATGGTGTTATGGTAATCTTACAGGAGTGCCTTCACATTCTACATGTCTATTTTGCTCTGTTGACCACACTTAACAAAATAGAGAGTAAATTTCATGGAGCACCCACTTCCTTAACACACGTAGAGGCACCTTGGGGGGATTGTGTTGGATTTTGATGATAACATGCTATCTCACACTTGAGAAAGAGTGTTTTGGTCTCTATGATGTCTTTTACACTTTATTGATCATACTTGATGAGATAGACAACTGGCTTAGTGGAATGTTCATTTCTATGGCCAATTTCCACAACAACTAGGGTTTATTATGGGGTATTTGTTATCGCACAATCTATAATTTGTTAAAATAATGTAACTGCAAAGTGTATTCTTATTATTATTTGATATATTATTCATTGGATCAATCCCCCTTGCGGATTGATCATGTCGGTTATTATAAAGGACCAAATCCCCTTTTGCGGTTTGGTCAAAAGATAATTGTAATAGGCATAATACGAAGTCGGCCCCAGAAAATATTAAAGAGGCCCCGAAATATAATAAAGGTGGATATAACTACCCAGTTGGAGAAGTCGGCCCTACCAGTGAAGAGACACTTCACACGTGCCAGTCTTGTATAAATAAGGAGGCTAGCGCCTCACTTAGACACACAACTCACTTGCTCATTGAGAGACAAGTTTCAGATCTGCAGTTAGAGAAGAAGGAGAGAGAGTGGAGCATCTTTGGGAGAGGATCTTCTGTATTAGTTTGAGTTTATCTCTTGGCATTGTATTGGCTATCTATAATAAGGAAGTTTTTGCTGGGTTTTCTTCCCCTAGAGGGTTTCCCAGAATAAATGTTGTGTCTCTTGTGATTGTGTATTTCTCAGTGATCTTGTATTATGCTATTGTTATCTATTGAATGCAAAGAACTATAATAATGGCTTTAACATTAACATGGTATCAGAGCCAAGTTGAAGAGAGCATCTTTCACAAGAGTGAAAAACGTCACTATTGCCATACGTGCAAATTAGGGCTTTTTGATGGTGAAGCTTTTCAACCCTAAAACCACCTACAAAAGTGCACCCTCCCCCAAGGATTATTTGGCACTCTTAGCGCACCTTTTCAGTGGCTGGATCTCCCGGAAAGTGAAACCCTAGTTTCACAAAGTACCAGAAGTACCAGAAAACCAGTGTACCATAAGTACCAGAAGTATCAGAGTACCAGAGGTACTAGAAAACCAGAAGCACCAGTCCAGAAATCCGCAGATCAAGTTTGGAGGAGCAAAAGTTGGATTTTCTCAGATCCAAACACACCAGGCTACTCGCCTTAGCCAAGCACACCTCCTGGTAAGTTCAGATTTTGATTTTGAGCACTTTCATTTTTCAGTCATTTTCCTAGCTCCAAGTAAAAGATGTCTACAAGCGTTAAGCTTGTTGACAAGCTAGAAGGAGTGGAAAACTTCCATGCCTGGAAGTATAGGATTGGCCTCATTCTTGAAGAGAATGACCTAGCAAGATTCGTCAAAGAAGAAGTACCGGAACCCGCCGATGCTGCCGAAAAGGCAAAACATCAAAAAGACACAATCAGGGCCAAAAGAATCATTGCAGATTCAATCAAAGACCACCTGACTCCTTATGTGTCATCTAAGAAGACTCCGAAAGAAATGTTTGATGCCTTGACCAGACTGTATGAAGGAAAGAACATAAACCGGAAGATGAATCTAAGAACTCAACTGAAGAATACAAGGAGGCAGAAAGGAGAAACGATTCCGGAATATTTCTCTAGAATCTCAGAATTCAAAGAATAGTTAGAAGCGATTGGAGATACCATAGACAAAGACGAACTCATAATGACGGCCCTAAATGGTCTCACAAGACCTTGGGATGCATTCATCCAAACGATATGTGCCAGAACAGAGAAACTGAAGTTTGATAGTCTATGGGAAGAATGCATCCAAGAAGAAACAAGAGTAGCGAATCGTGAAGCGTTACTAGTAAGAGATGATGATCAAGCCCTAGCTACTCACACCAAAGGAGGAAGGAGGAAACCCTACTTCCAAAAGGAGACTCATAAAGAGCCTCAACAGTCAATCAAATTCAATCATAAATAATCTCATCCAAGGAGATTTCAGAAGAAAGGACAACGAAAGGAAAGAGACTAGTCATCTGTACAATGCTATCATTGTGACAAGATGGGACATATTGCAAAGTTTTGTGTAGCCAGACGAGAAGAATACAAGAGAAAACATAAGAGGCACCATGCCCATGTAGTCGAAGATGAAGAGCCACCCACAAAGATGATAAGAGAGCAGATCAAAGACCATGTCTTAATCTCGGCCCTCTCAAGATCTGTAACACCTGGAGAGGACACCTGGCTCATTGATAGTGGTGCATCCAAGCACATGACGAGACAAAGAAACATTCTCTCTTGTATCTCAGAAAAGAAGTTTTCTCAGAAAGTGACACTTGGAGATGATTACCAATATGCCATCAAGGGAGTAGGAGAATCAAACCACAAATTGAATTCAGGGAATTCATTGAAGATGAAGGACGTACGATATGTACCAGGTTTGGCCAAGAACCTACTCTCCATTTTAGCTTTAGAAAAGAAAGGCTTCAAAGTTGCCTTTATAGATGGAGAAGTTCTCATGTGGGCTAAAGGAGAAACCTTAAATGAAGCAATCATCATTGGAAGTGAAGAAAATGGCTTGTATAAACTAAAGGGTCACTCAGAGGCTG
>ML819075.1:96951-107856 GCA_009831015.1 Picea engelmannii | reverse complement strand
TATAAACTAAAGGGTCACTCAGAGGCTGCCATGACCCACGCCATTGAAAACTCATGTGAACTTTGGCATAGAAGATTAGCTCACATCAACTACAAGGCACTACCATACATATGCAAAGCGGTCACAGGTTTACCAGAACTCAAAGGTGATCATGAAGGCGTATGCAATGGATGTGCACAAGGCAAGAACATCAAGAATCCGTTTCCGAAGAGAGACAACAAAGCAAAAGGAGTCCTAGAGCTCATTCATTCAGATGTATGTGGCCCAATGCCATCGTCCTCCATTAGTGGGTATGCATATTATGTATCATTCATTGATGATTATTCTTGTAAGACCTAGATATATTTTTTGAAATCTAAAGATGAAGTGTTCAGTAAGTTCAAGGAATTCAAAGCCTTGATAGAGAATCTTTCTGAAAGAAAGATTAAGATACTTAGGTCAGATAATGGAGGAGAATATACATCAAAAGAGTTTGTGAACTTCTGCAAAGATGTTGGGATCAAGAGGGAACTCACCACTCCCTATAATCCCCAACAAAATGGTGTAGCTAAATGAAAGAACAGAACGATAATGGAAGCTGTGAAGACTATGATCCATGATCAAGATCTTCCTGTGTGCTTATGGGCAGAAGCAACAATGGTAGCTATATATGTGCAGAACCAATTATCCCATAGTGCACTTGGGCTCAAGACCCCAGAAGAGATGTTCACCGGAAAGAAGCCAGAGGTAAGCCATCTCAAAATATTTGGCTGCCCAGTATTTATTCATATACCGAAAGAGAAGAGAAACAAGCTGGAACCTTCAGGAAAGAAGGGAATATTTGTGGGATATTGTGAGGTCTCCAAGGCCTTCAGAATCTATATACCAGGTCACTGTCACATTGAGATCAGCAGGGACATGACTTTTGATGAAGATGCAGCGCTTAAGAAATCAAGAAGATGCCAGGTTGAAGAAGTATATGAAGAGGAACCCGTAATCCCTAGGACTGCTGAACCAGTGAGGGAGGTTCCCAGAGTTGCTGAACCAGTGAGGGAAGTCGTAACTTCCCCTGATGAGGAATTACTAGAAGATCATGACATGATAGAAGTTCAAGAACCTCCTCATATGACGATCCTCCACAAAAGAAAGCCATCTTGGGCTAGAGAGCTTATTCAAGATGGAGAGAAGTACGGTGTTGCCCAAGGAACTACGAGACAGGTGAAAAGACCAAAGCCATTCTCCAGTTATACGGCTTTGATGTGTGATCTTCTAGAAGAGTAGCCTACCTGCTTTGAAGAAGCCATTCAGAGAAAAGAATGGGCATATGTCATGACAGAGGAATACCAATCCATAATGAAGAACGAAGTATGGGAAATAGTTCCCAGACCGAAGAGTAAAGTTGTGGTATCCTCCAAATGGCTCTTCAAAATAAAACATGTTGTTGATGGACGTATTGAGAAGTATAAAGCAAGATTTGTCACTCGTGGCTTTTCCTAGAAGGAAGGCATTGACTATGAAGAGACATTCGCTCCTGTTGCCAGATACACTTCGATCAGAACCATCATAGCTCTTGCAGCGAAGATGAAGTGGAAGCTGCACTAGATGGACATGAAGACAGCTTTCCTAAATGATGTCATCGAAGAGGAAGTGTATATATAGAGCAACCTCAAGGATTTGAGGTTGAAGATAGGAAGTCTCATGTCTGCAGATTGAAGAAAGCCTTACACGAATTGAAGCAAGCTCCTAGAGCTTGGTATGGCTGTATAGACAGTTTCTTGACGAGCTTAGGCTTTACCAAGAGTAAAGCAGATTCTAACCTCTACTTCAAGGTCATGAACGATGAGCCAGTAATATTACTGCTATATGTGGATGACTTATTCTTAACTGGAGAAGAAAAGCTCATCATTGAATGTAATAAGAGACTTGCCTCAGAATTTGAAATGAAAGACCTTGGCCTAATGCATTATTTCTTAGGTCTTGAGCTATGGCAGAGTCCTGAGAGGATCTTCCTTAACCAAGGGAAGTATATAGTTGAAATCCTGAAGAGATTCGACATGCTGGAGTGCAAGTCCATGAATACACCCATGGAAGCAAAGCTGAAGCTGTTGGTTGACACTTCGTCAGAGTTGATTGATGCCACACTGTACAGATAGATTATTGGATCGCTGATGTATCTGACAAACACCAGACCAAACATTTGTTTTGCCGTGAACACCTTGAGTCAGTTTCTGGTAGAACCCAAACATGTTCACCTAGTGGCTACAAAACATGTGATGAGGTACCTTAAAGGTACAATAGATTGTGGTCTCAGCTATGATGGAGATCATGATTTCACATTGAGTGGATATACTGATTCAGATTGGGCAGGAACTGTTTCTAACAGGGAAAGCACTTCAGGATGTTGTTTTAGTTTAGGATCAACTATGATCTCGTGGCAGAGTAGGAAGCAATCCAGCATTGCTCTTAGCACAACGAAAGGAGAATACATTGCTGCATGTTCTGCCAGCTGCGAAACCATATGGCTTCGAAAGTTGTTGACCGGCCTATTTGACTTAGAGATGGAAGCAACCACGGTCCTATGTGACAACCAGAGTTGCATAAAGATGACAAAGAATCCTGTATTCCACGACAAGTCGAAGCACATAGAGATCTGATATCATTACATCCGTGACATGGTGCAGAGAGGAGCCTTAAAGCTCCAGTACATTAGCACGGATGAACAGGTTGGTGATGTGTTGACCAAGCCTCTATCTTGTGTAAAGTTTGAGCACTTTCGAGATAAGCTTGTTATAGTCCGAAATGACCTTCCTCGAAAGGGGGAGTAGTTGCTATGATGAGACATTTCTTGCTTCCGACCTGACAGTTGTGACGTAAAGCTAGATGATGTGATGTGACTAGTACTGTGCTTCCAGCTGGGTAGCTATGACGTAAAGCTAGTCTAGTATGCTGCTTCCGACCTGATGGTTGTGATGTAAAGTAGGACGAGTACCTTGCTTCCGACCTGATGGTTGTGACGTAAAGCAAGATGATGTGGTGTGACTAGTACTGAGATTTCGGCTGGATAGCTGTGACGTAAAGCCAGTCCAGTATCTTGCTTCCGACCTGATGGTTGTGACGTAAAGCAGGACGAGCATCTTGCTTCCATCTTGACAGCTATGACGTAAAGCAAAACAATGAGATGAGACTAGCACTGAACTTCCGGCTGGATAGTTGTGACGTAAAGCCAGTCTAGTATCTTGCTTCTGACCTGATGGTTGTGACGTAAAGTAGGACGAGCATCTTGCTTCCAGCTTGACAGCTGTGACGTAAAGCAAGACGATGAGATGAGACTAGAATTGTGCTTCCGGCTGTATAGCTGTGACGTAAAGGCAGTCTAGTATTATTATGATGAGCCAGCCTTGTGATGTGATGATGATGATGATGTATCAGTTTTATACTAATACATATTGATGCAAATGATGGTTGCATTCCTTTGAGAATGACGATGCTGTCGATGAAGAAAAATTCCGATGATTGATGGATACGCCAGTCAGTGTTCCAAGATGATATTGATGATGTTGTCCTCTGACCCACTTGATGCTGTTGATGATAAAGGCCTCTCTTTCTCGCATGATGCCGCTGAAGAATACCCTTCTTGCTAAGGGGGAGTGTTAAAATAATGTAACTGCAAAGTGTATTCTTATTATTATTTGATATATTATTCATTGGATTAATCCCCATTGCGGATTGATCATGTCGGTTATTATAAATGACCAAATCCCCTTTTGCGGATTGGTCAAAAGATAATTGTAATAGGCAGAATAAGAAGTCGGCCCCAGAAGATATTAAAGAGGCCCTGAAATATAATAAAGGTGGATATAACCACCCAGTTGGAGAAGTCGGCCCTGCCAGTGAAGAAACACTTCACACGTGCCAGTCTTGTATAAATAAGGAGGCTAGTGCCTCACTTAGACACACAACTCACTTGCTCATTGAGAGACAAGTTTCAGATCTGCAATTAGAGAAGAAGGAGAGAGAGTGGTGCATCTTTGGGAGAGGATCTTCTGTATTAGTTTGAGTTATCTCTTGGCATTGTATTGGCTATCTATAATAAGGAAGTTTTTGCTGGGTTTTCTTCCCCTAGAGGGTTTCCCAGGATAAATGCTGTGTCTCTTGTGATTGTGTATTTCTCAGTGATCTTGTATTATGCTATTGTTATCTATTGAATGCAAAGAACTATAATAATGGCTTAAACATTAACATAATTGCCCAAGCCTAAAGGCAAGTAGGCCTAGATTGACGTAACATGGAGTTAACCCTATCATTGTCACCCCAATAGGGTACCTCTTTCTCTTTAGGAGGAAAACCTCATTCCAAGGGAGACGTCCCAGGACCTAGCTGGTTGATGAAGGGCAAAAAGATACGGTGAAAACCCACCCCTCTTTAGGTCACTCAACAGAAGAAGTCACTTTGGTGAAGTTGAAAGGGACAAGGGAAAATGAAAATGGGTTTGTACCTGCCCTTTACCAATGAAACATCAAACGTTAGTAGCAACAATTATAATCAATGACTTCTTAGACAAATTATGTGCTGCTTGAACAAGTTACTATACAATGAAAGTGAGATCACAGTAGCAGCAATGTATCTTGAAAGGTGCAAGTTATGATGACAAGGAAGAGATACAATAGTCTTGCAAACTTGATAATGGTTTGTCACTCACACTTTTCAAGATAAATATAAGTCGATGAATGACTTAAATGGCTGTCCAAACATTTATAACAGCATTAATTAATGATGATGACAACAATGGAAACCACTTCAGAAAAGTACTATAATAAAGCAATAAAACACTACTTTAATATCCAATGATTGTAGTTTGCTTAGTAAAAATGCCCAATGGCTTTATGGATGATTTTAGGGCTGTTAAGTGCTGCAACAGTGGCTGTAACAACAACTATGACAGCGGTAACAACTTCAGAATTTGCACTCTAGAAGGGCAATTAATCATACACTTTAACACTTACTGATAGTACATTGCCTTATACAAATTCTGGGATGACTTAGATGGTTAGTAGGCTAATATAAGCTGCAAAATGATAGCTGTAGCAGTGATTATGACAGCAGCAAATTAGCTGTTAGTATTTGTAGACTAGGTTAGCAAATTAGTAGAGTATGAAGTGAAAGAGTGAAAGAGTTTGAGTTAAGTCTTGTCAAGAAATAAGAGAAGAGGACTAGTGTCTTCAAGGGTAATGGAGTCAAGGGGGACGACTTCTTCTAAGGCTGCAAATTAATAATGATGATGCACACAAGTCTAAGAGGGAAAAAATCATAGGAGAAGTAGTAACTTAAGTCCTCCTAGGCTTTGACCTCAAGAGGCAAGATGCTAAGTTGTAGGCAATTCTAGGCCCTAGCGCCTTGCTCTCCTTAGGATTTTTATGGAGTAAAACTTATGCAACAATAACTAAGTCCAAACCCTTAGAGTGCTATCAATTTAGGGCTCTAGGATTTCACTAGTTACTAGATCAATCCAATGAAAAGCTTGGCAAATAAAAAGAAAGAAAGTAGCAACTTAAGTTTCTTACTTCAAGCATTAAATACACCATGCAATTTCATAATCTTGTATGAGCAAATAAAACCATACAATAAACCATTCAATAGATGATAAAATGCAGATTTCACTTGCAACAAGAAGTACACCCTCCAGGGGTTCATAAGTCACAGGGATCATAGCATGTAAATCACATGCAATAATTAAATTACCCAAACATGTGCATCAAACCCCCCTTAACCAAGACAAATGCTCAAAGATGTCATGCAATTTGACAAGTTAGGTTTGGAGAAGGTCTCAGGGTGTCTTATTGGGCTAAACTCTCTTAAGTTTGGGGTGTTTCCTAGGTGGGATCTAGTCCAAGTCATGTAAGTGTATGAGGTGGCATGGGGTGCATGTAATAACAGGTAAATGTAAACTCTTACATGTGGGTGCCTTTGTAGAGGGCGAGCTGGACCTTGTCACAAATGCAATTGTTTCCTAGCCCATTCATTTCCTTTTACTCTTAGCTTGATCTCTTTTGATCTTTTGCTCTTGTGCTTCAAGGGAATAGTTGAGGGTCACTGTCCTGGCTTGATGACCAGAGGTGACCGTGTTACCCACAAGCATTTCATGAAAATGAGAAGGCTGGCTCGTGATGAGACCCCCTTTCTCTTGGCTATGCCACCAAGAGCCACTACCCTGGCTTGGTGACCAAATAGGTGGTAGTGTCATACTGCTACATGCTCATGGTCACAATACCTTGAGTGTTTATGTTATCTTATGGGTCCCCTTTTCTTACTGGGAAGCTTTTCACTGCTTTCTCGGGGATCCCTGGGCGAAGCATCTCGAAGGTTTCAACATTGGCTTTTAACTCTTGCCAGCTACTTTTACCCTCTCTGGGCCTTTAGCCCCTTCTTCCCACGAGGTAAGGTACAACCCTTCCTAGTGTAGCTAATCCCAATGCCCAAACAAGGATAGGGGAGATGAAAGGAATAAAGATGGAAAGTGGTAAGTATGGAGGAAACGAATGATGACTTTTCACAGATCCACCCAGTGGCAACCCATCCTAAAGGGAAATCAACTTACTAGGGCACCATGTCACCCTTCTAGGTATGAATGAGGCAAATAGCATAATTTCCAAGCAAACATCATGAAATGAAGAAGGATTCAATACAACATATTCAAGTGCTTGAAAAATCGGAGTGATACATACCATGATACCCAGACTCATTACCTCATGGAGCAAGACTCACTGCTACTTTAGGATCAGGATGGTGGGATGGATATTGTTGCGAGTGATAAATGGACTGCACTGAAGAAAAGAGGGGCCCTCCGAGGTCATGCTCAAGTCGTCTAGCTCTCGGTACTCCATGTCTAGGACTTGTGGGCCTCGAGACGTGATCTCCTTAGTTATCCCTAGGCTAGGGGATAAAAGTATTGACATGGAGCCATCCTAGAGGAGCGTTCTAGCATTTTTACTATCTATTATATTTCCACGATGATATTCAATAGGATAGACAACAATTTTGATAGAGCGCTTACCTTGTTGATGTATTTTGGAGAACCCTGGGGGATTGAGTTAGGGTTTTGATGGTGATATCTTGGGGGCTCTTTTGATAGAGCATTCAACCCCTTGGAGTGTCTATTTTACTTCTACAGTGATATTTGACATGATAGACAACTCGTCTTATAGAGCACCCACCTCCTTGGTACATTTCCAACATCCTAGGATTTTAGGGTTGTATTTGGACATGGATGATGGATCACACTGCTTATCATTTGACCAATCCGCAAAAGGGGATTTGGTCCTATTACAATAGTCGACATGATCAATCCATAACGGGGATTGATCCAATGAATAATATATCAGATAATAATAAGAATACACTTTGCAGTTACATTATTTCAACACTCCCCCTTAACAAGAAGGGTATTCTTCAACAACATTAGGCGAGAGAGAGGTCTACATCATCAGTAGCATCACGAGGGCAACATCATTAATATCATCTTGGAGCACTGATCGACATATCTATAAACCATCGAAAGTTTTCTTCATTGGCAAGCATCGTCATTCTCAAAGGAATGCAATCATTATCTGCATCAATATGGATTAGTATAAAACTAATACATCATCATCACAGCACGAGGCTGGCTCATCATCATCATACTAGAATGACTTTACTTCACAACTATCAAGCCGGAAGCACAGTTCTAGTCTCGTCTCATGGTCTTGCTTTACGTCACAGCAATAAAGCTGGAAGCAAGATATTCGTCCTGCTTTACGTCACAACCATAAGGTCGGAAGCAGGATGCTAGACTGGCTTTACGTCACATCTATCTAGTCGAAAGCACAGTGCTAGCCTCATCTCATCATCTTGCTTTACGTCACAACCATAAGGTCGGAAGCAAGGTATACGTCCTGCTTTACGTCACAACCATCAGGTCAGAAGCAGGATACTAGATTGGCTTTATGTCACAACTATCTAGCCGGAAGCTCAGTACAAGTCTCATCACATCTTCTTTCTTTACGTCACAACCATAAGGTCAGAAGCAAGGAACACGTCTTGCTTTACGTCACAACCATAAGGTCAGAAGCAAGGAACACGTCTTGCTTTACGTCACAACCATTAGGTCGGAAGCAGGGTACTAGACTTGCTTTACGTTGGAGTTGTACAGTCAGAAGCAGGGTACTAGACTTGCTTTATGTCGCAGTTGTACAGCCGAAAGCATAGTACTAGTCATATCACATCATCTTGCTTTACGTCACCACCATAGGGTCGGAAGCAAGGTATATGTCCTGCTTTACGTCACAACCATAAGGTCGGAAGCAGGGAATATCTTATCACAACAACTACTCCCCCTTTGGAGGAAGGTCCTTTTGGCCTATGCCAAGCTTATCTTGGAAGTACTCAAACTTTACACAAGATAGAGGCTTGGTCAACACATCAACAACTTGTTCATCCGTGCTAACGTACTGGAGTTTTAAGGCTCCTCTCTGCACCATGTCATGGATGTAATGATATCGGATCTCTATGTGCTTCAACCTGTCGTGGAATACAAGATTCTCTGTCATCTTTATGCAGCTTTGGTTGTCACATAGGATCGAGGTTGCTTCCATCTCTAGGTCAAATAGATCGGTCAACAACTTTTGAAGCCATATAGCTTCGCAGCTAGCAGAACACGCAACAATGTATTCTGCTTCTGCTGTGCTGAGAGCAATGCTGGATTGCTTTCTACTTTGCCACGAGATCATCGCTGATCCCAAACTGAAACAACATCCAGAAGTGCTTTTCCTGTCAGCAACGCTTCCTGCCCAATCTGAATCAGTGTATCCACTCAATGTGAAATCATGTTCTCCATCATAACTGAGACCGCAATCTAATGTACCCTTAAGGTACCTCATCACATGTTTTGCAGCCACAAGGTGAATATGTTTGGGCTCTACCAGAAACTGACTCAAGGTGTTCACGGCAAAACAAATGTCTGGTCTGGTGTTCGTCAGGTACATCAACGATCCAATAATCTGTCTGTACAAGGTGGCATCAATTGATTCTGACGAAGTGTCAACCAACAACTTCAGTTTCGCTTCCATGGGTGTATTCATGGGCTTGCATTCCAACATGTCGAATCTCTTCAGGATTTCGACTGCATACTTCCCTTGGTTAAGGAAGATTCTCTCTAGACTCTGCCATACCTCAAGACCTAAGAAATAATGCATTAGGCCAAGGTCTTTCATTTCAAATTCTGAGGCAAGTCTCTTCTTACATTCAATGATGAGCTTTTCTTCTCCAGTTAAGAATAAGTCATCCACATATAGCAATAATATCATTGGCTCATCGTTCATAACCTTGAAGTAGAGGTTAGAATCTACTTTACTCTTGGTAAAGCCTAAGCTCGTCAAGAAACTGTCTATATGGCCATACCAAGCTCTGGGAGCTTGCTTCAATCCGTATAAGGCTTTCTTCAATATACAGACATGAGACTTCCTGTCTTCAACTTCAAATCCTTGAGGTTGCTCTATATACACTTCCTCTTCAATGACACCAGTTAGAAAGGCTGTCTTTACGTCCATCTGGTGTAACTTCCACTTCATCTTAGCTGCAAGGGCTATGATGGTTCTGATTGAAGTGTATCTGGCTACAGGAGCGAATGTCTCTTCATAGTCAATGCCTTCTTTCTGAGAAAAGCCTCGAGCGACGAATATTGCTTTATATTTTTCAATACTTCCGTCAGCAGCATGTTTTATTTTGAAGATCCATTTGGAGGATACCACATCTTTACTCTTCGGTCTGGAAACTATTTCCCATACATCATTCTTGATTATGGATTGGTATTCCTTTGTCATGGCATCTACCCATTCTTTTATCTGGAAGGCTTCTTCAAAGCTGATAGGCTTTTTCTCTAGGAGATCACACATCAAAGCCGTATAACTGGAGAATGGCTTTGGTTTTTTCACCTGTCTCGTAGTTCCTTGGAGAACACCGTACTTCTCTCCATCTTGAATAAGCTCTCTAGCCCAAGCTGGCTTCCTTTTATGGAGGATTGTCATCTGAGCTGGTTCTTGAAATTCATCTCTATCATGATCTTCTGGAATTTCCTTATCAGGGGAAATCACGTCTTCCCTCACTGGTTCTATGGCTCTGGGAACCTCCCTCTTTGCAGTTTTGGGGATTACGGGTTCCTCTTCATATACTTCTTCAAGCTGGCATCTTCTTGATTTCTTGAGCGCTGCATCTTCATCAAAGGTCACATCCCTGTTGATCTCAATATGGCGGTGACCAGGTATATAAATTCTGAAGGTCTTGGGGACCTCACAGTTTCCCACAAATATTCCCTTCTTTCCTGAAGGTTTCAACTTGTTTCTCTTCTCTTTCGGTATATGAATAAATACTGGGCAGCCAAATATTTTGAGATGGCTTACCTCTGGCTTCTTTCCGTTGAACATCTCTTTCGGGGTCTTGAACCCAAGTGCACTATGGGATAATCAGTTTTGCACATAAACAACCGTCATTGCTGCTTCTGCCCATAAGCACATAGGAAGATCTTGATCATGGATCATAGTCTTCACAACTTCCATTATCGTTCTGTTCTTTCGTTCAGCTACACCGTTTTGTTGGGGATTGTAGGGAGTAGTGAGTTCCCTCTTGATCCCAACATCTCTGGAGAAGTTCACGAACTCTTTTGAGGTGTATTCTCCTCCATTATTTGACCTGAGTATCTTAATTTTTCTTTCAAAAAGATTCTCTATCAAGGCTTTGAATTTCTTGAACTTGATGAACACTTCATCTTTAGATTTCAAGAGATACACCCAGGTCTTACGAGAATAATCATCAATGAATGATACATAGTATACATACCCGCTAATGGAGGCTGATGGCATTGGGCCACACACATCTGAATGAATGAGTTCTAGGACT
>ML819075.1:62740-80467 GCA_009831015.1 Picea engelmannii | reverse complement strand
GCTTGTAACTGTCTATCCACAGATTGTTTTTCTGATGATAACAAAGTGGTACGAACTTTTTCATAACCAGGGCTCTTGTACCCTTTTGGCGCTTCATTGATTGCCTTAATCATTTGTTGCCAATAAGGGGAGCGCACCAAATTCAATGCTAGCCCATTTGCATAGATGCAATGAGCTACATGCTCATCAACTACTTCTATACCTTGGTTATTGAATGCTGCTTCAAGAGGTCCCAAAGAAGGCCTTTTATTAGTCACAACAGCTGATCTAGATGGTATTGGAGGCTTACTTGCAGAGCCTTGCACAGGGACCTTTCCCTTAGCATGTCTCCTATTAGCAGCATCTTGCAAAGATGCATAGAATTGAAGTTTTGCAGGACTCAACCCTGGTCCAGGTTTGCCATTTTCACCATTTGGACCAGAACATACTGTCACCCCTGTGTTGGCCAACCCAGTGAAATGGCCCTTCACCCTAGTGTATGAGCCATTCTTGATGGTATTGCATTCACTGCATCTCCATTTATATGAGCCACCCCCGACAACTTTGCCAATGATTTCCACATATTGCCATAAAGGAGATCTTGGATCTTTAGTTGCCCCCTCGCTTTGCTGTGATGATTCCATGTCTATAGGCTATAGTAATGTGGATATGGGGAAAGTAATTGGTAAATTTTTAATTAGTAATTAGTAATTACTAAATTAGTTATATTAGTAATTAATTGGTAATTTTTAAACTACATAGTAAGGACTAAACTAAATTTAATCTACTACTAGTAAAGTTTAATTTACAGTCTACTACTAAACTAAATTAAAATAATAAAATGCAACTAAATAGTAAATACTAAACTAAATTATTATTTAAATCTAAAATAATAATGATTTATACTAA
Organism: Picea engelmannii; assembly: GCA_009831015.1. Taxonomy (NCBI): domain Eukaryota; kingdom Viridiplantae; phylum Streptophyta; class Pinopsida; order Pinales; family Pinaceae; genus Picea; species Picea engelmannii. The sequence continues at coordinate 79,579 of ML819075.1, read as the reverse complement.
ATACTAAACTTAAAACTAAATAATAAACTAAAAGTCATAAAAAACTTAGTTTAACTTTAAATAATTATTTGTTTTTTTTTTATGCCTAAATAATAATTATTTAGTATTTAGTATTTAGTTTTAAATTTTAAGGTTAGTTTTAGTTTTAGACTTCAGTTTTAAATTTAATTTTAAATTTAGTTTTAAATTTTAGTTTTAAATTTAGTTTTAGTTTAGATTTACATTTATTTTTAAATTCAATTTTAAATTTAGTTTTAAATTTTAAATTTAAATTTAGTTTCGTTTGACATTTAAATTTTAGTTTAAATTTTGGTTTTACACTTTATTTTAAACTTTACATTAGTTTTTGTTTATTTTTATTTTTAGTTTAGTTTTTGTTTATTTTTATTTTTGTTTATTTTAAACAAGGATTGCAGATAGGCATAGTTCCTAAGGACAGATACAAGACTGCATTTGTTGTTCCATAGGGACAATATCAATGGAAGGTTATGCCATTTGGATTAAAAAATGCACCATCCGAATTCCAGAAAAGGATGGATGATATATTCAAGCAGTTAAGCTTTGTTATTGTATATATCGATGATTTATTAATTTGTTCTGCAGATATGAAATCCCATGTACAACACCTACAGATTGTATATGATTTATTGTACAAACATGGTTTAGTGCTCAGTAAATCCAAATTATGTTGGGCACAATCTAAAATTGAATATCTTGGATTAATTCTCTCACAAGGAGAAGTTGAACTCCAAGATCATGTACTAAGAAAGTTAGCAGAATTCCCTGATGAAATACTGGACACAAAGCAATTATAGAGATTCCTAGGATGCTTAAATTATATCCGGCAATTTTATGAAAATCAAGCTAAGGATGTACGGATATTACAGAAAAGATTAAGTAAAGCTATTCCTTGGAATTACAAAATGACTCAAGCAGTCCAGATTATCAAGCAAAAGATCCAGAACTTACCAAAGTTACATCTTCCAGATATGACATTTCAGCTAATCCTAGAAACTGATGCTTCAAATGATACTCGGGCCTCAGTATTGCTTCAAAAGAATGGTCCTAAACTGGAAGAAGTATGTGTATATACTTCTGGATGTTTTAGTGATGCTGAATCGAGATATCCTTCTTCGCACAAAGAAATTCTTGCTGTCAAAAATGGCATCAAGAAGTTCGGGATATTTCTTAAACCTGTCCACTTTATTGTTAGAACAGATTTAAAACATATGAAGGGTATGCTTACTAATCAAAGGTTGCTTGAACAGGGAAATAACAGAGTTCTACGATGGAGTTTGTGGCTTGATGGGTATGACTTTGAAATACAATACAAGCCTGGAAAAGATAATTGCATTGCGGATTTATTAACCAGAGAAGCCTCGCTTCAGAAAGCAAGAGACAAAACAATTAAATGGCTTCATCCTCCTTGAGTATCAGGGAGTCTGCTCCACCAGGATTCAAATGGATCTTGGTTTGTAAAGATTGTAAATATTGCTATTGTTTTGAGTGTCTGTCTTGTTGTATAAAATCTAGTCCTGAGTGTATTCATATCCTGGAAAAATGGATACAAATGTATAATCATTTTGAAACATTTGGTAGATAGTTTAGAGAAAGTAGAAATTTGTTTAGAGGGATCATGACTGGAGGTCCTTTCCAAGGACAAGTCTATATCAGTCTATACTCTCCAGACATTTCTTATGATGATTACTGCAAGATCATGCTCCAAACCAAGTATGATGGATCTTGCTGGATCACGTTTGAGTGCTCCTCATTCAAACAATATTATTATTTCAGGTCTGGATGGTTGTACTTGTTATTCTGGAAATACTGTCCTAGAGATGCTGAGTTCTTTCGAAACACAAGTAAAGAAGCCTTCAAACAATGGTTCCTAGCTGAAGTCCAAGAAGCAACTCATTATGAAGCCTGGTTCACATTTAACCTATCTTTCAGAGGAAGTGAACTGCATTATGATCTGTCATCTCAAGCTCCACAATATAAAGTCCACAGTGATTACTTTGGAGAATTGTGCGTACCTGAAGATGAATTGATTCCAGCTATGCAAGGATCACCTTTTTATAGATGTTTTGGTGGGCTTCCTCCATTCTCAAATGATCACAACTCTCCACCTAGCAGTCATGAGTATGACAATGATTTTTCTTTTGATTCTATTGCAAGATATAATATAGATAATGCCATGGAAGCATGATGGACCCTAGTGTCCTTTATTGTAATAAAGTGATTCGATTTATGTCTATCGGGTCGACAATGGTGTCCCGACAGTTCCGTGGGTTCTTGTAGAACTCCACAGTGTAAAGATAAAGATAATTACTTTAGTCAGAGTCGTTCCGTAAAAGGTTTGATGGGTCCCCATATGGCCGAGCCTCCAAGGGATGAGATAACAGCTGTAGTCCACAGTTGCCCCATCAATCACTTCATGGAATCTTTGGTCACTGGCAGTTGCCAGTATTTGACTACCGGAAACCTAGAAAAATATGTATAAATAAAGCCCTCCGCTCTCATTTCATTCATTCGATTTCGGAGAGAGTTTAAGTAAGAGTCATAGAGTCTGAGAGATAGTCGAGCAGTGTGTATCTTCTTTACTTCACTTGCCTTCGGGATCTGGTGACTGTAAATGAAAAACACTGATCTCAAGTGTATTTAGCTAAGATCCTAGCGCTCTGAATGTGTTACTCTGAAAATTGGTATCAGAGCCAGGTTCTAACGAGATAGTTTCTGCCTGAGCAGTAGGCCAGGAGCCTGTCTAATCTTTGTGTTATCAGAGACATAAGACTAAAAGCCCTGCTTTTCTGTGCAGTTATATCTCAGTCTGTAAAGTCTGTAATACATGCCTCCTGCATGATATATGTAAGAGTGAGACAGATTAATATAATATGAGTTTCATGTTTGGTGATTATGAATGAGCCAAACATTTTCTAGGTAATGGAGAGTCAAACATTTTAATATCAGGGACTGCCAGATCTTGACATTCAGAACATTCTGCGTGTTGACCATGATGTTCAACTTTTGTCTGATAAGTTCTGAAGTTCTTTGGAATAGAAGGAAAAGGGGTTAAGTCATTATTTACAGAAGGTTCCTGAGTAGGGAATTTCTTCTTACAGTTGTAGCAGTCTTTCGAACCTTGTTGGTGGGTTATTAAATGGTCATCTAACTTAGATTTACCAAGTTGGGGCTTATATACAGGACATGAATGTCTTGCAGAATCAGATCTTGATGAACTAGCAGACATATTAGAGAATTGTCTCTCAAGATTCTGTATACAGGTGCTTTGTGACCTTCCTAGCCTTAACACAAGATTCCCTGTCTTGTTGATTGCAACAGACAGTTCTTTTGGCGTAGGAGGTTGTATTTGTTCTGAGATTGGAACATATTTTGCAGACCATTCATCTATTGCAGTTAGTTGACAGAAACCAAGAGTTAAGGGGGAGACATTTCCTGGACCAACCACCATGCTTTCAGTAGTAGCGCATTTAAGGAGTTTAGGATTTAGGGCAGGCATGGTCGTGGAAACAAAACATAGACAAATAGAAGAATGCAACTGTGCAATTTTGGATCCTTCAGCCATATTAAAGCCTGCAAACTGGACATAGGCTTGTAATAAGGAATGGATGTATGGATCCCTCAAGGAGACTTGATACCGAGGTAATGCCGAAGTCCAGACGGGACCATTTTGTAAAGGTGCTTGAAAACCAGAGATAAGGGCATCTTGAAAGGTATTATGACGAGAATCAATAATATAGGTAAGCACATTTGTATCAAGACCTGGTCTAACCAAAGGATTGATACCAAATTGGATTAATCCAATATGGATGTATTCATAACCTTGTTCTAATCCCCAATCAATGTCTTCTTGCTGTATTAAAGGGATTTGATAAACAGACTGACCGAGAGAAATCGGGACATTAACAGAACAATGACGGATGAGAGTGGTAGCTCGAAATTGGAAGATAGAAATATCATATATATCCGAAGCAGGTATTTCAGGCATTTGCCAGTTTGGATCAGGTTCATATTCTTGGACTAGCAATCTAGTATTATACAGAGGCTTATTGCTAGACTGACTCAATAACTTTTTATACCATTTAGTAGGCTTATATTTAGCAAGTGCAGACAGATCATGAGATGATGAATTCTTCTGAGTAGCCATTATAGAATTACTGCAATCTCCTGACAAAATCCTTTAAGTATTGCAGGAAAGCAAAAGATAAATAGGTAAGATTTAACTTACAATGGGAAAAGGACTAATGCAGCAATAACGCCGATCTGTGGCAACAAACGCTGACTTAACTGTCCTACAGCAACAGCTGGAAACCACTGTAAATAAATCACGTCACTTTATCTGGACTTTGCACGTCTCGCAATCAGATCTTTCAGGCACAAGGCTCATTCATAATCACCAAACATGAAACTCGTATTATATTAATCTGTCTCACTCTTACATATATCATGCAGGAGGCATGTATTACAGACTTTACAGACTGAGATATAACTGCACAGAAAAAAAGGGCTTTTAGTCTTATGTCTCTGATAACACAGAGATTAGACAGGCTCCTGGCCTACTGCTCAGGAAGAAACTATCTCGTTAGAACCTGGCTCTGATACCAATTTTCAGAGTAACACATTCAGAGCGCTAGGATCTTAGCTAAATACACTTGAGATCAGTGTTTTTCATTTATAGTCACCAGATCCCGAAGGCAAGTGAAGTAAAGAGGATACACACTGCTCGACTATCTCTCAGACTCTATGACTCTTACTTAAACTCTCTCCGAAATTGAATGAATGAAACGAGAGCGGAGGGATTTATTTATACATATTTTTCTAGGTTTCCGGTAGTCAAATACTGGCAACTGCCAGTGACCAAAGATTCCATGAAGTGATTGATGGGGCAACTGTGGACTACAACTGTTATCTCATCCCTTGGAGGCTCGACCATATGGGGACCCATCAAACCTTTTACGGAACGACTCTAAAGTTTAAAGTTTAAAGTTTAAAGTTTAAACTTTAGAGTTTAAACTAAACTTTAAAGTTTAGTTTAAAGTTTAAACTAATCTAAACTAAAAATAAAAATAAACAAAAACTAATCTAAAGTTTAAAATAAAGTGTAAAACCAAAATTTAAACTAAAATTTAAATGTCAAACGAAACTAAATTTAAATTTAAATTTAAAATTTAAAACTAAATTTAAAATTGAATTTAAAACTAAATCTAAATCTAAACTGAAACTCAATTTAAAACTAAATTAAAACTACACTCTAAAACTAAAGTCTAAATTTAAAATTTAAATTTACTAGGAAATAAACTTAAGTCTAAATTTAAATTTACAAGGAAATAAACTAAAGTCTAAATTTAAAATTAAAATTAAAATTTAAAATTAAAATTTAAAATTAAAATTTAAAATTAAAATTAAAATTTAAAATTAAAACTAACTAAACTATAGTCTAAAATTAAAAATAAAATTAAAACTTACCCGTTCCCGTGTTGCCCAACCCGTGACCCGTCTGGTGCTGCCGCGACCTCGACCCTGACCCCGACTGCTCCGTGACCCGTCTGGTGTTGCTGCGACCCCGACCCCGACCCCGACTGCTCACGCTTACCTGACAACTTCCACAGGTGCTCGAAGATGCGACCGACTATGCCTGAGTGCGCTGGTGAGTGCGCCCGACAACTCTCAGTTTAAATTGAGTGCGACTGTGGTGTGTGCGCTCGAAAACTGTGACCAATGAGTGCGACTGTGCATTGATAAGGAAGTGGGACAGGGTTATTTTATAACTCAACTACACACCAAAAACCTAACTAGATACCAAAAACCTAAAAACACGTAAAATGATGTCAAGTTTGCTTGGAACTACGCGATTGTGGGGTCGTCTGCCTCGGGATCCGTCTCCAATTCGTGAGATCTGTTTCCAAATTTCCGGATCCATTTCACCTTTGACGGAACCGTATCCTTCATTTGCCGAATCGCTGACGTGGCGGATCCTGGCCATTTCTGGGCGGATCCAGATCCAGATCCGAAACGCGGATCCGCGGATCCAGCGTTCAGACCAAACGGATCCGGTAACTTAGGGAAAAACACTTAGCTTAAGTGATGTCAACGGAGAATTAGATCGGGAAAGGTATAAGAAGAGGAATTCGACTTAATTCCTCATTATGTTATGATTTTGAGTTGAGAACAGGTTCCAGAGGAGGAAGTCGACCTCTTTGATGTTTTGTGGATTTCTGGAGGAAACCACCTCCTAGATCGGTTTCGATGTTGGAATACACACCCTAGCCTATCGAAGATACCATCCAGGTATTTCACCGTGCTAGATCAGGAGTATACAGATCCAGTTCGCAGATTTTGTAGTGAAGCCAGTGAGGACGCAAGGGTTAGAGAGGGTTTTGTGTAGCTAGATGAGACCAGGGCTTATCTTGTCGATTCGTTTCGACCCAGTTGAGAGGAGGCCAAGGCGCTTCTTTTGAGCTACTAGTCATCAGATTCTGATGGTGGAATCTGCCAGGGTGCATCAGACAACCAGGAAGTGCACAACACTTGAGGAGGGACATTTGGGTTTCTAGGGAGCTTTCTGGATCAGATCTGGGGAAACCCTTCCAACCCAGTATAGAGGAAGCTAGGGTGCACATTTCGAGACACACATCAGTGGATTCCGTCGGGGGAATCACTAGGGCGCATTGCCAGATCCTAGGAGGTGCGGAACCCACTAGGGGATATCATCCAGGGTTCATTCGGAGCTTCAGTGAGTTGATCTTCATTTTGATAGAGATCAGGAGGAGCCTAGAGGCTAGGGCGCATAGTTTGAGACAGTTTTCAGGCCGATCGGTTGAGTATAGCTACCAGGGCGAGTATATCCGGAGCTGCATGTTGCCGATCTATCGGTGCATGTGTAGATATATTCACATCTTCTGATCATAGGTATTTTATATTAGTAGCATTGCATTCCAGTGACGATCCATGAAATCTAGTTGATGATTAGTTCTCTTCTTTCAGCATATTAGTTGTATTTCCAGCTTTGGGAAAGTACACCAAGACTGCTTTTCCAAGCAGTGACAGTAGAGCAACAGGTATCCTTGATCTTATTCATTTTGATGTATGTGGCCCGATGTCTTCGACATCGTTGACTAGTTGTTTAAACTATGTTATATTCATTGATGACTTCTCACGGAAGTCTTGGATTTTCTTCATGAAGACCAAAGGAGAGGTCTTCAATCGGTTCCAAGAGTTCAAAGCTCTTGTGGAGAACCAGACTGGGAAGAAAAGCAGAGTTCTGAGGACAAACAATGGGGGTGAGTATACCTCCAAGGAGTTCATGGACTTTTGTGCAGGAGAGGGCATCATGAGAGAGTTGACTGTTCCTTACAACCCACAACAGAATGGGGTTGCTGAGAGGAAGAACAGGGCCATAGTTGAGGCTGCGCGATCCATGCTACATGATTAGGGGCCGCCGCTATTTCTTTGGGCCGAGGCATGCTACACTGCAGTTTATCTGCAGAACAGGAGTCGACACAAGGCAATGGGGATTATGACTCCTGAGGAGGCTTTCTCTGGGAAGAAGCCTGAGGTGGGGCACTTTAGGATTTTTGGGTGTCTTACATATTCACATGTCCCTTCTGAGAAGAGGACAAAGCTAGAACCCATGACAGAGCGGGGGATCTTTGTTGGGTATAGCAAGACTTCAAAGGATTTCCATATATACATTCCTTCCTTGAGGAAGACAGTTTTGAGGAGGGATGTGAGATTTGAGGAGGATGGAGCCTTTAGGAAGTCACGAGGGACAGAGAGGGGTGAGCAGTCATCACCTCAGATTCAGGTGAGTCCGCAGTAGACTTCAGTGACACAGAGTTCAGGGCCACCAGTTTCGGTGACGATTGATCCACAACTGACAGGGCCATAGATGTCAGGATCACAGGTTACTGGTCCACAGGTTTCAGGATCGAGTTCTCCAGATTCTACTTCAGGATCACAGTCTTTAGGAGATGTGGTTGAGCAGGGAGAGTCCCCTCCACATGACACTAATTCAGAGAGGAGGAAACCCAAGTGGCTTCAGGATACTTTGAGGGAGGCATAGGGTTCAGTGGGGAATCCCAGGCAGGCTGTGAGGGAGAGTAAACCTCCCTAGAGATTTTGCAGCTACATTGCGATGGTGAGCAATATCAGGGAGTCTGAGCCTTCTAATTTTGAGGAGGCTACTGGTAGACAGGTTTGGAGAGATGCCATGATGGAAGAGTACAATTCCATCATGAAGAATGATGTTTGGGAAATTGTTCCTAGACCTGAGGGGAAGTCAGTGGTGACTTCCAGGTGGCTCTATAAACTCAAGTTTGTTGCAGATGGCAGCATTGAGAAGTACAAAGCTTGCTTTGTGGCTCGGGGCTTTGAGGGAGTTGATTATGATAAGACCTTCGCACCAGTTGCTAGATATACCTCGATCAGGTCAGTGATCTCCATTGCAACAGAGATGGGTTGGAAGATCCACCAGATGGATGTGAAAACCGCATTTTTGAATGGTATTATACAAGAGGAGGTGTATATTGAGAAGCCATTGGGCTTTGAGGTGCATGGGAGAGATTCTCATGTGTGTAGACCGAAGAAGACATTGTATGGGCTGAAACAAGCTTCCAGAGCTTGGTATTCGAGGATTGATGCCTATTTGTAGCAGTTGGGCTTTGAGAAGAGTGAGGCGGATCCCAACCTATACTTCATTGTGGTTGGAGAGGATCCTCTCATAATCTTTCTATATGTGGATGATCTTTTCATTACAGGGGCAGAGAGACTCATCACTAGTTGTAAGGAGAGCCTTGCTTCAGAGTTTGAGATGACTGATATTGGACTGATGCACTATTTTTTGGGATTGGAGGTTTGGAAGGAGCCTGGACACATCTTCCTGGGATAGGGGAAGTATGTGTGTGACATTCCGATGAGATTCTAGATGGAGGATTGTAGGCCCATGACCACTCCCCTGATTACCAACTGGAAGAAGCTTCATGCTGGTGGTGGATTCCAATTTATGTCGTCAGTTGATCTGTTCTTTGATGTATTTGGTCAATACTAGGCCAGATATTTGTTTTGCTGTCAACACTCTCAGTCAGTTCATGGTGGAGCTTAGGAGAGTGCACTGGGTGGAAGCAAAACATGTGCTCAGGTATTTTTGTGGTACGATAGATTATGGTCTGGACTATCAGAGAGGGGATGGAGTTTGTCTAGTGAGTAATACAGAGTCAGATTGGGCAGGATGTGTCAGTGATTGGAAGAGTACTTCTGGGTGTTGTTTCGGATTGGGTTCAACAGTGGTGTCTTGGTTCAGTCGGAAGCAAAAGTTAGTGGATTTGAGTTCTGCAGAGGCTGAGTATATGGCTGCCAGTCAGGTTAGTCGTGAGGCTCTTTGGCTTCACAAGTTGTTGGTGGGATTGTTTGGTGTGCAGTTGAGGCCTACTTTGATTTACTGTGACAATCAGAGTTGCATTAAAATCTCTGAGAATCCAGTATTTCATGACAGGTCTAAGCATATTGAGATTTGTTATCACTTCATCTGTGATTATGTTCAGAGAGGAGCAGTTGAGCTATAGTACATATCTACAGATGAGCAGGTTGTAGACATACTCACCAAAGCCTTGGGAAAGGCAAGTTTGTATTTTTCAGGGACAAGCTTGGAGTGGTGAGTAACACTTTCTTCGGTAAGAGGGAGTGTTAAAAATAATTAAAAAGTACCTAGGCAAGTGTTTCTCATCACCTAGGTGCCTAAGGGGTGAGAAAGTGCCTAATGTGGACCCTAGTCATTTAATTTGTGAGAGACAAATTAAAAGGTGACTTTTTGAGACTTAAGGAAAGTGGGTGACTAAAGTGATTTTATTTCCACCGTTGATCTCATCTAATCTCAACTGTTGGATGAAAGGACTCTTCACCTTCCCTCATGAGGTCGACTAGGGTAGGAGGGCGCACCCTTTCTAGGGTTAATGCATTCATTGTTGAGAGAGCAAGAAGAGAAAGAGGGTGAGCTGAAGAAGGAGGCCATTTACTGAGCTAGGTCATGCATTCCAAGACATCATACATGCACACTTTGGCATACAAATCGAGGAGAGAGTACAACCATTAATTGTAGGCCGTACTGTACAGATTTGGAAAGCCGTACAACTTGAAAGTTGGCACAGAAATCGAGGCAAGGTACAACATTGAAGGAGGATCGTACTGTATGGATTTTTTAGGAGGCCGTACAGTCAAATATTGCACAGAAATCGAGGAGCAGGGTACAACAAAAGAAACAAGCCGTAATGTACGGATTTTAGCAGTCCGTACTACTGGTTATTGTTGCACAAAAATCGAGGAGTTTGCTGTGTGTATTATCTGAGTTTTGGCACAGTTCCCAAGGTGGTCATACATGCATTTATTGCTCAGATTTGTGTTGTTATAGTTTGGCACATTTTTCGAGGTGTCCATACAGTCAAAGAGGGTACATAAATTGAGGAGATGACCTGTGCATTTGTACATAAAATTCTATTACGAATTTTGAGGAGTTTGGCTCAGCATTTTGAAGACAAAGCTTGGCACGGTTATCGAGATAAGTATGTATTAAATTTATGAAATTATTGACTGCTGTAAAAGACATTTCCTCAGACCTCAGAAATAATAAAACTCCCTCTCTCACTGGTTTTCCCCTTGTGGGTTTTTCCAGGGTCGTTGTTAGACCAAAAATCACTGTGTTAAATTTCTGAATATTGTGCTGCTGATATGGTTTTATTTCCGCATTAAATATTGTTCAGAATCCTCATGTTTCAGTTCTAAAATTATATTATATGCCGAGTTTAATTGGCTGTCATAAAATTGGGTTTGTGCATTAAACATTGGCTGAAAAATCAGTGAGACTTGAAACTGGGTGGGGTCTGAATTTTTACAGACAAGTCCACCATTTAATCGAGTTCATGGTGCTTCTCTCCTCCAAAGCTGAGATGTCTGCAAAATCCTCTAATCCAGCAACAAAACAAGCAAGGTCCTCCCTCACTTCTGTATTTTGAGAAGATGGAAACAACCTCTGGAAGGATTTTTTCACTCTTGTGGCCATCTCCTTGTCCTTATGTGGGGCCTTTCTCTTCCCATTGCTTTGAGCAATGAACTCCTGATCATAAAATTTGGGGTTTAGAGCATGTGTCAAAGTCTGCAATGGAGTGTTAAAGCCATTCCACCTAGTAACAATGATGGACCTCACATGCTCAACAAAATCAACCTCAACAAAAAACCGAGTGGGAGCCTCCTGTGTAATAATTTCCATGGTTTTCTCAACCATGGTATCCATGCCATCATAAATCTCTCCGAGGAAAGGTTTGTCTGTGTCTGCATCTCGGAGAAGCTCAAATGCAGGTAATGTAAACTTGAGCAAGAATTCTGCCTTGCTCTACCAATCCTCATCAATCAACACTCTCCGCACCTTACTTCCTCTCTCTGAATCTTCCTGTCTCCACTTAGCCCAAGTCACACCCACCACCATACTCCATACTCATCAATGCACTTTTGACCTCAACAAGGCGGCGCAACATGATGAAATTTGAGGCATATCTTGTCTCAACAACTTTGAGCAACTCCAATTTGGAGTATTCTCGATACATTGCTTGAGACTGGTGGTGGTTGGTGATGAATTTAATGATCTCCCTAACTTGCCCTGTGACCTCCTTAATCCATTCAGTTTTTGCCTCAATCTCTTCTAAAATGAGATTTAAATTATGGACAATGCAAGAAGTCCAAAAAATATAATGATATCTACTCTCAACAATCAAGCCTACAACTTTGCAAACGGGTGCATTATCTGTGATAACTTGCGCCACATTTGCTGGCCCTACTTGTTCAATAGCAAAAATTAAAATATCAGTAATGAATTTGCTATCTTTTACCTTGCCAGAACAATCTTCTTCTCTTAAGAACATTGCTCCTGTTGGTGATGATGCAATGACATTGACCAAGGGCCTCCGCTTTGTATCAGTCCATCCATCAAAGATAATGGAAACCCCTGTGCTGGTCCATGAGCTATGAACTGGTTTGAGAATATCATGAATCAATGCCCTCTCTTTCTGGAGTGTTTTGAGTTTTTCATAGTTTGGCCCCTTGAAACCTTGAGGAGCCTTGTGAATTGCCTTCACCATATCCTTCCAATAGGGGGACCGAACCACATTAAATGGGATGCCACATGCAAATATGACCCACTCTTGATTCTGTTTCTTCTCTCTTTTGATTGTTGAGCATCTTCATCAATCTGTTGTCTGTAGCTGCACCTCATCCTCCAGGGCCTTTGGATATCTCGTTTTCTACCTCTTGCGCCCTCCTCTTCCTTGCTTCATTGTGGGAGAGTCTACCCACTGTCACCTTAGGAAAATCCTCCCCTCACTTTAGTGAAGGAAAAATCCAACAAAAGGGGGAAATCCTAGGTGACCCTAGGGGGATTTAGATGAGGTAAAGGAAGATGTAATGTAAAACACCCCTATGGTCAATGATGAAGGAAGAGGCTGAAAAAGAGGTCTTGGGAAGTGATAAGAGGTTTCCAATGATTGATAACTGCAAAACAATATTAGTGCAACTTGTACAAGACCAAAAATAGCAAGATTAGCCTCTAAACCAATGGGGGATCAGCAAGTTAAGCTTTCTGTCCCTAAACTGCAACGATATGCAGAGTTATAACAGCAATGAACAAAGTATAGCAGCTGCAGAAATGACCATAAAAAACACTAAATGATTTTTGGATAATCAGGAACCAAACAAGTAGATATTAATCCAATACTTAAGCACGAGGTTTGATGATATATTAGGGATGTGAAAAGATGTTATCAGCAGTAAACCATGGCAGCCTTATGGATGTAGAAAACTTCTGCTACAGCAGCGAGATCTAAAAATAGAAAATCACAAGTTAAATGCCCAAATGAATGCCCTTGACACAATGAGTAATTAGCACTATTTGCTTGTAAATTTCAACGGTAGATGAGAGAGTAAATGAGAGTGATTAAGTGAATTTGCTGCAGCCCTAATGGCTGTAGCTTCAATTTATAACAGCAATAAGAGTTACTTTGCAAAAGATGACACCCTAGGGGCATAAGCAAATTAATAGCATGTAGAATTGATTGTACTTTAAACAATTTGAAAACCTCGTAAAATCATGTTACCCAATGCAAGTAATTTTATATCTCCAATGAAAATTTCAGATTAGTGCTTTTAAAATATTGGGTAAATGGAGTCTTGGATTGTAAGAGTTAGATGCACAATATCCCTAGGGGTGTAAACCCTCTTACTCCCTAGGGCACGCAAATCGAACTTTGGTAAATCTAGGAGGGTGTACACCCTTGTACTCCTAGCAACCTCGCAATAAATGACTTGTCAACTAGCAAATGAGATGAAGCTTGATGGAGGGTGTATGCTCTTATACTCCTCCTAGGGTTTCAACCAATAGCAATTATGAAACAAGCAAGAAGAACTAACAATTGCAGATTTTTCTTACCAATTTGAAGAGAGATGCAAGATAAAACCCTAGTTCACCAAGCAATGACCATTCATAAGCAAGAGAGAAGACCTCCAAGAGGTGCGCACCACCTTAGCTCCACAAATCACCAATAGAAATTCATCATAAGACATTTGCACAAGAGAGAGGTATCCAAATTGCCCAAAGTGGGTGCAAATTTCAGCCAAGTAGTCTTCTCACAATGGGAGAGCTATGATGAAATGAAAAAGAAATGATCCTTATTTATACAAAATTTCTAAAAAGTGTTTGTCCACTTAACTTTAGGGTAAACCCCAAAGTAAGGGGCAAAGAACCCTTATTTTTCCCCTTTACAATTTTAAATTTGATTTTTCACATAAGAAAACCCTAAAAGAAGCATGACGTCACCTCTTTAAGGAAATGTTTTGGCACTTGGAGCAAGTCATTGAGCTTGGAGGTGAACCATTGGGCCTCCCTCTCATTCGCTAGGGTCTCCTCCATTAAGCCAAGGCCTTTCTCCATCCAAAAGGTGCAAGTGTCAAGTCAACAACACCACCACTCCAAACCCTAGCCCTAGGGTGACGTTTTGACCTCCAAAGGCAAAACATTAGGCTTATAGGGGCTAGGTGAGGTCATCCAATGTGTCTCTCAAGCCTCCAAAGACTGTCATCATCATCGGGTGTGTGGACCATGTTATTCATCTTGTGGGATTCATGCCCCAAGGAAGCCCAAGCTAGGCTTGTTCTTCCAAAACTGTCCACCAAGCAAGGTCCTGCAAAGACAATGATTATGCCCTCCAAGGATCTCAAGTCAAACATATCATGACAAGTAAATAAAATCAATAAAAGAGTCACCTAAGCGTGTGCATCAAAAACCACCTCATCAAATTAAACAAGTTCTGAAAGACCCTATGCAACTTGCCAAGTTTTAAATGGGAGGGTTGACAAAGTGACCTATTGGGTGAATCATCCCCTATGTCAAGGAGTGTTTCCTAGGTGGACCCCCCTCTAAGCTATGTGTAGAAAATGAAGTGGATGGGGGCAAGACTTTTGGGCATGGGGTTCATGACATACAAGGGATCGTAGTGTCTCATTTATGGGTGCCTTTGTAGAGGGTGTGCTGCACCTTTGTTTTCAATGCATCCTTTTTCCAAGCCCATTTAATGCCATTAATTAATTAAGGTCCAAAACAACTGGGTATTCTCTATGGGATAACATATAGCTTGGGGGGCAATACCACTGTGTCACTTGAAGAGAGAGGTACACAGAGTGCCATGGGGATAAAGTCTAGTTTGTAACGCACTTGTGTAGATCCCTCAACAAGTGGGACATTTATATTATGTGTTTACTTTTGTAGGTCTTTGAATTTTTAGGAGAGACATTTCATTTTTCTCAAGACCTCTTTGGGCGATCATCTGGAAGGTTATGATTTGGATTTTATCTTTTGGTAGCTACATTCCCTCTACGCCTTCAGCCTGTTCTTCCCATGAAATGAAGGACAATCCCTTCTTGGTTCAGTACACCCGAAAATCCCAAAAGATAAGGAGGCGAGGGGATGGAGTGTGGAAAGTGGTAAGTATGATTGAGAATGGCACGATGACTCATCAAGGAAACCTCCTAGTAGCAAACCCATCCCTAAGGGTGACCACTTACTAGGGTGTAATGTCAACCACCAAGGTGAAACAGGGCAAAGAGCATAGCTTCCAAGCAGACATTACATAATCCAAAGCAGCTTTCAAATGCAACAAACTCAAATGGCTCAAATATTGAAATGACACTCACCATAATACCTGGCTTGTACCTCATGGAGCAAGACCCAATGTCTTCCGGAAGCAAGCTGGTGTGGCAGATACCATCTTGATGAATCATAGATCTGTGGTGGTGAGGCGGGCCTTTGTCTGTGCAAGTGGACGCTGCCAGTCATTTGTCTCTCGACACTCCATGTCTGCAACCTGAGGGCCTCGAGACATCATCTCCTTAGTTATCCCTAGGAAATGGAGATAACACAATCCATTATCAACAAATTTATTAGAGAATCCACTGAGCCTTATCAAAGTGTCAATGGTAGTTATGCGAACCTTCGAGAATTTGTCTTCAAGTCCATGAAGAAAAGCTCCAACAACACTATGGGTGAGAAGATCTAACCCTCTTGCCATAGCATGCTAAGTCTTTATCATCCTCAGGAGTTCCACTAGAAAAACTATTTGATACTCTCCTTGTTGCTTGCTCCAAAATATTCTTACTCAAAGATTGAAGCAACACACTTTTAGATAAAGGCCCTGTTGCCGTCCTTATACACACTTGCAAACGTGAGCTAAGTCCGGCTCACTTAGTGTTTCCTTGGAGGCACAATGCCTAGGTTCACAACCCACGACGTCACTTTGACCGGAACCTTTTTCGTCTAGGCTTACTCCTAGCGAAGCCAAAGGGGGTAGACCTTAGTTACTAGATGTGTTAGAGTTGGGTTCTAGAAGTTAATTTCAGTTTGTTAAGGTTAGGGGGGATTCTAATCCTAAGATGCTAAGGCAACAATGCAATATGCAAGGGTTAGCATGTGAGGGAAAATGAGGCAAGCCTTTTCCCTAGGTCAACTAAGACTAGTGCCTAGAAATTGGGCAAGGGGTCAACTATGTTAAAGGGTTGTTCATTACAATAGATTACAAATTACTTACAAATTTACAAATAAATCCAATTAAAGAATACCAAAGAATATTAGATACAAGTACTTACAAAAGAATTACAAACTATCTATTCACAAATGAGATATCCACAAAGTACTTGATCCAAGATTTACAAATAAAGAATATCTAAGATACAAGAAGCAAGCTAACCACGTTTTACTTATATGTGTGCAGGATATCAAAAGATTAAAGCATTATATCACATCACCACATTTATGAGATCATCATCAACACATTAATATCATCAAGAAGAAGATCAACAACTTAAGAAGATTTAGAAGACTTAGCACAAAAGTAGTAGAGATTACTGAAGATGATCCACACTCTTGATTATTAAACCCACAAGTGATCTATTAGGTTTGGTCGGGGGTTTAAATCTTAGGCTTTTCTTAAGATTTATCAAATTTTAATTAGCTTTCACCAAATCCTCCTCCTCCTATTGCCAAATAACTGTTGGACGCTCAAGATAGTATGGCAACGAGGCCAACCCTCGCAGAACCAGTCAGCCCAAAACAAGAGTACTTTCCAGAGAGGACACACACCTAGTGCGCCACGGGCAGTCCCCTACCACTACCCTCCATTGTTTTCCTCAAGCCCCGTTTTAGATGGTGAAGATGGTGGTCTAAGGTACCCTAAATAGTCTATTAAGTATATAAGTTGATTAGGTAGACTTTTAGGTGATTATTAGAGTGTTTAG
>ML819075.1:0-10071 GCA_009831015.1 Picea engelmannii | reverse complement strand
AAAGTGACATTTTGCACTTTAACCAAAGTCAAGTACAAAATAGAACATAAAGTACATAGGACAAAGAGCCAAGTGACTTTCCCACATGTGCTAAGAAGGGATAACACATGGGGAACACCTCCCAAGGTATACAAATCAACAAACTTTGCTAGAATCTTATGGACAATACACTCTTAAACTTTTGTCTAGGTGTTATTGTAAAATTATGGATGGTTGATTAAACTTTAAAGCGCTCAAGTGGATGACTTATTTTTTTGGATGCTTAATTGATGGATGGATTTTCAATTGCATGATCTTGTGCCAAGTTTTGGGTAAGTTCTTTCTCTAAAATTCTATGGTATTTGCTATTTGAATAATTAAGTGTGGTCATATTTCTCAATGCTTGGTTATATGCCCTCTTAGCTCTTACATAGTAAATCCCGTCTCAAGATTTGTGAAGATCTTTGTTCAAACATTTCCTTTGTTACTTTTGAATCAATTAAGCCACTAAATGATTTGCTAGGGTTTGAGCACTTCAACCCTATCTAAATTTTAAGCTTTCATGAAGATCCATAGTTGACCCCACATGCCCAAATTTTGTAGCTAGACACTAGTCACTTCATCTAGCCAAACCAAATTACATTTTCATTATTTTTCTTTTGTTTCATGTAGATTTGGATTTTTTGGTTGACACACATAAAATTCAGCCCTAAAAACCCTAGGTCATGTTACCCCCTCACATCTAAGGGTAACTAGAGGAGATTTTTTTCTCCATGATCCACATTATAGGAAGCAGTTCCAATCATGACATTCTAGATTCTCCACAAACAGTTTCCTATAGATGCCTTCCATTGTATGCTCAGCTCACTCACATTAGATGATATGGTGCATCACACACATGAGGTACCCTGGTTTGATACTTCATATCGAGTGATAATTTTCAATGTGATCATGAAAATAGTGATCATGGGTTGGATTGGATTATGGATCATGATGCCTTGGATTTATACTTTTTCCCTCGTTTCACCTTGACGGTCATCATCATCTCCTAGTCAAGTGTTGTCACTCCTGAGCAAAGTTGTACTACTAGGGGTCCTTGATAGAGGTAACGTGTCCATATCCGAGTCCATACATAACACTCCATCTCTCCCCTCTTTGTTATCGTATCTTTTAGGCTGGTCGTCATATGTCACCCATAAAGGTTCATGCCTCATAATCCCATGAGAAGAAGGTGCTAGAATGCTCGAGGTTGATACAACTTGATATAAAAAAAAAAGTAATAAATAATATAGAAGAGCAAACGTTATAACTGAAAATGCAAAGCAAAGCAAAATGAAAGAAAAACAAAGTCAAAAAAACAAGCAAGAATGAGAAGCATGAGCTCTACCCCCTCGCTAAGAGGCCATCACCCAAAGTCCTGTGCAATGAATGCATACTTAACAAAAGGACTTATGAATAAAAATCAAAAGCCAAAAAAGGTTGAATTAATAAACAAAAATGAAAATAAGGGTTTGGAAAGACACACTGTCGAGGAAAAGGTAACTCATTGCCTAAGTGCTCCCTCGTACAAAGGCACTCATGAGGATGACTATCATACATAAACTTTCATGACTATGCCACCACCCATGAAGTAAACCCTAAACCATACCATATGTGATTACACATACTCCTTCATGGGTTTCTTAGGAATATTCCTTATCCTAAGTATTGGCACACATAATAGGGGTTAATTATAATCCTCTCATACCTAAACTTAGCAAATTGTATAAATAGAAGCTAGTGTGAAGTTTGAAGAGAATACTTAATGTGATATATCTAGTGGATTTTACGTCGACATGACTCACTTGATATGTTCTAATGAACTTGTTACCCCCCCATGCCTAGGGGTAACTAGAGGAGATCATGTCTCATGGCCCGCAGTCAAGATAGTGATCTCGACCATGATGATGATCAACATATCCACAAATAGCAGCCCAGCAACACCCCCCAAATTGCCTCTTTTTCTCCAAATCAACCAAGCTCATCACTTCCAATCAACTCAGTGTATGAGAGATGGTAAGCCAGCATCACCATGAGGTATGTTAGTCCCACTTTCGTACGAAGTGTTGAGCTTGGTATACTAGGCATGTGGATGAGGATCATTGGTTGAAGTTGGATAATGGATCACTAGCTCAAGAAGTTATGTTTGTTTCCTTGTTTCACCTTGGTGGCCAACATATGTGCCCTAGTCCAATATTGTCACCACCTACGGAAAAGAGGTACTACTGGGGGGGGCTCACAAGGGTAACATTTTTTTCCCCACCATACTTAACACTTTCTATCTTGGAGCTTGTCATGGAGCACCAAACTGCGGTAATCGGTCATGGTCCATTCTCTCATGAGAAGAGGGGCTAAAGGCCCGGAGATTGATTGCAGTTGCTAGCAAAAGAAGAATAAAGAAAGAATAATGCTAAAGAAATAAAGAAAGAATAGAAATAGACTCTCAAAAGCTAGTCCAAACTTGAGCTCTACCCTTTCCATGTTCACCCTAGTCCCAAAGAAGTGATGTTATAGCTTGAAACCTTATAAAGGGGACTTGCAAATATGATAAGAGAACAAATAAAAAGGAAGATTAAGGGTTTGGAAAAACGTAGCACTTAGAAAGTGGTAACTCGAGAGCAAGTGCACCCTCCACAAAGGCGCTCATAGAAATGGACTCAATGATACCATAAGCCATGAAGTAAGCCCAACACATACCATTATCACACTTACTCTTGAAGGGTTCTTTTCTTTTACTGCTTCCCTCGGGACATGTCCCTCTACCTAGGTCTTTTCTTTCACTATTTTGGTTGGCACACCTAATAGGGTCAAATGAAGGTCCTCCCATATTCAAACTTCCCAACTTACATAAAGTCCCAAGGTAGTGTGAAATTTGAAAGGGATACTTGACGTGAATTATTCATGTGGCTTATATCTTAAGTAACAACTTATTTTGCATGATTCAAGGATTGGTATATCTTGTGAACATTGGATTTACTTGATTTCATATTTTGTTTTGATCTGGATGCCCCTGACATGGTTCTTCAAGGATGCCCTAGGATTTCACCCAAGATGTTGTGCCTTTATTGCAGGATATGGAACGTGTGATGTAGAGAAATGAGTCACCCGGTGTCTTGACGCATTCAAATAGTGGCTCTCACATCTTCAGGACCTTGGACGATGGATAGATGGGCCTGATTTTGACAGATTTGGTCATGGTGGCACACATGTGGGTTGGAAGCCCACATGCTGGCCATTGTACCCCAAGGATTATTACTCATTGGATGGAGGATGTTGCATCAGTGGAAAGTTGGAAGCCTTGCAGAAATGGGATACACTCTTCTCCACCTTGGACGTTGGCCCTGTTATCACACAGATTGTAGGTTGGTAAAAGCCCGACCCAATCCACAAACGTGAGACAACTATGAGAGTAACTACCCACTGTCGCCTTAGATATATACTCCCCTCTCTTTAGTGATGATAAATCACCACAAGGGGGGAATCCCAGTAACCCTAGGGGGATTGAGACGGAAAGTGAAGTAATGGAAAGCGAAACCCTATAGGTCGAGTTCAGAAGTGAAAAGAAGCTTGAAGAAGGGTCTTGCTGATGAGGGTATGTAGCCAAAGTGTAGTGTACCTGCAAGAGAGTGTTATATCTTCCCGGAACAAGACAAATTATCGAGATACAAGCCCAAAAATCAAAGGAATGAGCAAGTGAATCTTGTTGTCCTAAATTGCAGCAGTATAAGACAATAAATATCAGCAAATAAATGATAACAATAGCTGCACGCTATATCACCAAAAGTCAAGTAAATGATGCAAGAAGCTAAGCTAGCAATTACTAGATTAACTTTGGTGAAATGGAACAAGACTTTAGTAACAATATAAGGTTGTTAGAGAATGTTATCAGCAAATTATTATGACAGTCAAGTGGCTGTAGCAAGCTTTTCCTACAGCAGTAAAATTCAACCACCAAAATCAGGAAGTAAACCACCCAAAAGATAGCCAATGATGAGTAGATTAATTATAGTAGCTTCCAAGCAAATTTCAATGGTGGAATTGAGAGCAAAAGAAAGAGTTTGAGTGAGATTTGCTGCAGCCCTAATGGCCATAGCATTAGATTGATTACAGCAGCAAGAAATCCTTGGCTAAGCTAGACACCCTAGTGGCTCAAGCAAGCTAATAGCATGTAGAATTAAATCCACTTCAGACAAATGAAAATTCTCAACAAATCACGTTTTCCAATGCAACGATTTTGTTTCTCCAATACAATTTCAGATTAGTGCTTTAATCTATTGGGTAATGGAGTCTAGGTCATAAGAGTTGGATCCACTACTTCTCTAGGGGTGTAATCCCTTTTACTCCCTAGAGCAAGTAAATCCAACAAGGTAAATCTAGGATGGTGTAAGCCCTTTTACTCCTAGCAACCTTGAAAAATGACTTATCAAATAACAATTAAGAAGAAATGACTTGGTGGAGGGTGTGTGCCCTTATACTCCTCCAATGGTTCTAGACAAAAATAGCATGAAATAAGAAGAAATTACCAACAAAATGCAGAAAATTCCTTACCAATTCCACAAAATAGCAAGATAAAACCCTCATTTACCAAGTAAATTTCATCCACATGCAAGAAATAAACCTCCAAGAGGGTAGCGCACCACTTTAGCTCTACAATAGACAAGTAAGCATCCACAAATTTGCACAAGAGAGAGAGAGAGAGATAGACCAAATGCCCAAAGAGGGTGAAAATTTCAGCCAAGTATGTCTTATTCTCAAGTGAGAATGTTATCAAAATGAAATGTCAAATGACCTATATTTATACAAGGTCATGTAAAATAAGTTTGTCCACTTAGTTAGGGTAAAACACAAAATAAGGAGGCCGGCCTCCTTAATTTTTCCCCTTTACAATAATAATTTGATTTTTACACAAAAGAAGCCCAAAAAAGATGACCTTGTGTGACTAGAGGGCGACGTTTTGGCATTTTTAGCCAGTCATTGAGTTGTTGATGAAGATATTGGGCTTCCAAAGGCCATGTGTCACCATGGTAAGTGTCCTCCTCTCCATCAACCATGTCAAATCATCATCAAACCTCACCACCATCAACAAAACCCTAGCCCCAAGGTGACGTCAAGCCCAAAAATGTGGCATATGGCCTCCAAAGGAAAATCGTTGGGCAAGGTGAGGGCTAGGTATCTTCTTTCAAGGTGTCTTCTCTTGCCTCCAAAGGCAATGTCCATGATTTGTCAGCTTCCAAGGTGTGGGTCATGGCATCCACTCTGTGGACTCCAAGCCCCAATGAAGGCCCAATCTAGGCTTGTTCCTTCAAAAACGTCCACCAAGCATGGTCCTGCAAAGATAAATGAATGCGCCCTCCAAGGATCTCAAGTCCAATGTATCATGCCAAGTAAAATCACATTTAATACAAGAGCCACCTAAACATGTGTATCAAAACTACTTTTTCAAATTAAACAAGTGCTCAAAGACCCTATGCAACTTGCCAAGTTTAGGTATGGGAGGGTTGTCATAGTGACCTATTGGGTGAGTCATTCCTCAGGTCAACGAGTGTTTCCTAGGTGGACCCTCTCTAAGTCATGCAAAGAAGATTAAGTGGAAGGGGGTAAGACTTTTGGGAATGGGTTTCATGACATACAAGGGTTCATATTATCTCATTTATGGGTGCCTTTGTAGAGGGTGTGTTGCACGTTCGTTTTCAATGCAACCTTTTTCCAAGCCCATTTATTGCCATTAATTAATTAAATTGTTTCCAGACTGAAGCCAAAGTGGACTTCTACCTAAACATGAAAAACATTGCCCACCTTGACTCTACCCTGGTCGCACTGTGCTTCCCCAAGTTGAAGACAATGTGTGGGACTTCTACCTAAGCATGAAAAACATTGCACACACACGCTCTACCTTGGTTGGCATTTTTAAATTATTAATTATTTTACGGGTCCCATTAGTTTCTTATGAGAGACATTGCATTGTCCTCGAGATCCCTAGGCGAGCATTTAGAAGGCTTATGATTGCATTTTATCTTTTGCCAGCTACAAGCCTCTGGGCCTTCAGCCCCTTCTTCCCATGAAATGAGGTACAATCCCTTCTTGGGTCAATACACTCGAAAATCCCAAAAGATGAGGAAACAAAAGGATGAAGTGTGGAAAGTGATAAGGATGATCGAGAATGGTGTGATGACTCATCAAGGAGACCTCCTAGTAGTTGTCTCTGGTAAAGCTTTTTGTATTGTCCACAATAGATCTTCCTCTTCAAGGGTGACCTGAAGTCTTGACTTCTAGGAACTGAAGTTGCTTGATCCATCAAGCCTATCTTCCACCAAGTTTTTGTTCTTCATATTTTTAGATTCTTCACAAACCCTTGCCAATTGGGCTAGAAAACCTAACAGCTAGGCTAGGCTAGCAACCTTAGGTTTTGTTGGGCTTATGACTGCCAACAATAAGCCTTGAAAGTCAGAAGAGCACTGGTGAGCTGAAAAGCTCCTTCAATGACCTGCAGAAACCCTAATTCTGAATTTTCTGCAAAAAATTGCGAAACCCTAGAAACCCTAGGGCCAAAAATTCAAAATGCTTGGAAATGCAATCTGAAGGTTGTTGGAGGTGCGTTGAAGGAGGTTGTACACTCCTATGCAATTTTCAGCCCCAACTTCCAAGTATTAAGTGCAGGAACATCCAAAAAGAGAGGGTCGTACGAATTTTCTGGAAACCCTAGGAGGGTCGTACGATTCTGCAGAAGAGGACAGCTTGCTTGAAGCTTGTGCAATGGGTTCTTCAAGACCTGAGCTCTGAAACCATGTTGAATTTTCACTATGCTAGGCTCAAGCATGAAGTTTATTTCAATTTTAGCATTTACATGAACCATAAACAAATGCAGCTACACCATTGACAATTGTTGCAATAACCAAGATCACAAGAAGAAATACCATGCACAAGAACACAAGAAATATCCTGGGAAACCCTTCTCAACAAGGGAAGAAAACCCAGCAATCCTTTGTTATATTCTCAAGAGAAATACCTCCCACACCATAGACCTAGCACACAAAAGGGTGCTCTCCAAAACCAAGAAGCTTGCGCCCAAGAGAGGTGCGCACTTCAGCCCTAGAATATGTACTTGCTGAAATTTCCAAAGTCACATGTGTGTTGTGTGTTTCCTCAATGGGGAAATTACCTTTATTTATACTAGACTGGATAGACCAAAAATGGTGTCTATTGGCACAATAAGGTCGACCTCAATAACTCAGAATATAATTAATAATTACAATAATAATTATCTTTTACATTAATTATCTTTCACTTTATGGTGGGGCTGACTTGTACCCTTTACATCACAATTAGGGTTACAGGTAAATCTTACTCTTAGATAATATAGCAAGGGATCTCACACACCCACTAGTGCTCAACCACTACGGGCACGTCCACCTGTGCTCAGCCACAAGGACGTCTTACTCAACAGATCTCTATCTCACTGAGTCTCATAGAAGAATCATCTAGAGTACCACATCGTCTCAACTCTCTACATAGAGGAGAACGATACACCCATCACATGGGCACCTTCACCCCTCATAGGGGTACACATCGTTTCATCTCAAACGACACACCAATCTCATGGGCATCCTTATCCCACACAAGGGCATACACATCGATACACCCATCTCATGGGCATCCTCACCCCACACAAGGGCACACAACGTCCCATCTCAGTCTCAGAGAGGAACGACATACCCATCACATGGGCACACCCAACTCATGGGCTCTCTCACAGGTCGACTCACTCAGTATGTGTCCTGGAGGATGTCTCAGGAAGTTGTAAGCATCAACAGCCCACACCGATGGTGATAAACCTGAAGTTATTGAGGGACACTTCTTCAAAGACAGTGGATGTCACCATGTACAAGAAGAAAATTGGTTCGTTGATGTATTTGACGAATACTAGGCCAGATATATGCTTTGTGGTAAACAGTTTAAGTTAGTATATGGATGAACCAAGAGGTGTTCACTTGATTGCGGAAAAACATGTGTTAAGGCACCTGAAGGGTACAATAGACTTTGGACTTCAATATGTTTCATATCGTAAGATAAGAGTGCAAGGCTATGTTGATTCAGATTGGGTCGTTAGTGTCACAGATCAGAAGAGGACATCAAGATGTTGCTTCAGTTTGGGGTCAGCTATGATTTCGTGGCTCAGCAGGAAGCATACTAGTGTGGCACTCAGTACGGCCAAGGCAGAATATATAGCAGCATGTTCAGCTAGTAGCGAAGTTGTGTGGCTTCGGAAGTTGTTTGCAGGGTTGTTTGATCTCGAATTGGAGGTGACTTGTATTTTTTGTGACAACCAAAGCTATATAAAGTTGTCTGAGAACCCAGTGTTTCATGACAAGTCCAAGCACGTCGAGATCAAGTACCATTATATCTAAGATCTAATTCAAAAGGGAGTTGTGAAGCTCTAGTATATTGGCACAAACGAGCAAATAGCAGATGTGTTGACCAAGCCTCTGTCAAAGGTAAAGATTGAGTACTTCAAGGACAAGCTTGGCGTGGTCCAGAAGGACTTCCCTCGTAAGAGGGAGTGATGAGTCACATATGTGATTCTTGGGGCAATAGCTTACAGAGTGTGGCAGCAGCGGGTAGTCATTTGCAGGCACGTCAATTGCCCAGACTCCATATGGATTGGATAGGAGCAGAGTTTTGTGTGTGAACTGGCTCAAACTGAATAGTTTCCCAGATTCTGTAAGGATTGGGTAGTAGCACAGTTCTATGTGTGAACTGGCTCAAACTGATAAATTGCCCAGACTCCATGTGGATTGGGTAGTAGCGCAGTTCTGTGTGAACTAGCTAGTTTCCTAGCTTTGAGTGAGCTAGATGAAGTCCTATAATGACATAAGGTCCAAAAGGATGTCGAGACCCATAAGGTTCGAGAGGACGATGAGGTTGTGCTTGTTATCCTCGATTTCTAGGGATAACTAGGAGATCATGTCTCGAGGCCCACAGGTCCTAGACATGGAGTACCGAGAGCAGGATTGACCTGAGCATGACCCTGAAGGGCCCATCTTTCTTCTTCTTCATCAGACTTGTCCTGTCAGCAGCAGCAGCATCCATCACCTTTGGCTTGGACTTGTATTGGAGAAGACTCTTGCTCCATGAGGTAATTGGTCCAGGTATCATGGTATGTGTCATATTTGATCATTCTAACCTTCAGATATATGCATCAAATTTCTTTCATTTCTGAGAACTGCTTGGATCTTACATTAACCCACTTGACCAAGGTTAGGGGGATTGATAGGGTACCCTAGCAAGCTTGTACCCATAGGTTTCGGCTAGCCACCTGGGGGGATTTTGAAGAGCCATCGTCCGCTCTCATCATATCATCATTCTTACATCTTATCTCCCACTCATCTATCCCATTCCCCTAGTCCGGACATTAGGATGACTTATTTGTGGGGTTCCACCTTATCTTGTGGGAAGAAGGGGCTAAAGGCCCAGAAGGTAAAAGCAGTTGGTAAGAGATAAAAGCCATAAAAAATGAAACCTAGAGATGCCTCGCCCAGGGATCCCTGAGAAGGCAATAAAAAGCCTCTCAATAAGAAACAATGAAACCCGAAGAAAAATGACAAAACAAGACCTAGCCAAGAGGATGGGGGGTCTCATCACGAGCCAACCCATTATGTTCATGGGTACCTAGTAGTATGACATCGCCATTATCTGGTTACTACGCCAGGGCGGTGACCTTTGGTTGCATGGCCAAGGGAAAGGGGGTCTCATCACGAGCCAGCCTTATCATCTCTGTGAAAGTACTTGTGGGTAACACTGTCAGCTCTGGTCACCACGCCAAGGCAGTGTCCTCTAGTTAGACCTTGAAATAAAAAAGAAAGAAAAAGTAACAAAGAAAAGAAAGAATAAAGGCAATAAAGGGCTTAGAAAGAATTGCATCCATGACAGGTACAACTCACCTTCTACAAAGGTGTTGAAATAATGTAACTGCGAAGAGCATTCTTATTATTTTGTTATTGGATTAAATCCCCATTGTGGATTAATCATGTCATTATTATTATTTTTATTATTAGA
>ML819074.1:136050-146366 GCA_009831015.1 Picea engelmannii | reverse complement strand
ATGATCAAATATCGAAGTTGGTCTTGCTGTTTCTTCCTCTCTTCTCATATATCTCTCTGGTATTGTTTCCTTCTGCTTCTTCGCGAGTTCTTGAACGCTCTCCACCGTAAGAAAAGACTTACCCCGATTGGAAAGGATCCTCTGAGCACTCTCATAAACTGAAGCCATTATTTCAAACACTTAACAAACTAATAAATTTAGGCGAACTCAATGAAACTGTAACTCAGGCCCGCGAAAATATTGATTGAATGATGAAACTATCGAGTTTTTGCAGCGAAAATATTGATTGAATGATAAAACTATGAGATTTTTGACATATTTATAGTGTGCTTGGCCATAAGGAAGTTTTCAATAAGGAAGTTTTCAATAAGACATGAAACTCTATCTAATGCAGGCCATCCCGATCCGTGTGCTTGGACCAAATGAGAAAGAGACACGCGTTGATGTAGATTGGCCAGCTGTTTCTTTGTGAATTATATTTCAAAGTCAGCCCTTTGAACATGAAAAACTCTTCCATCAGCGAGAGCACGTGACCTGCTTTGCCTTCCACTAGCTTCCCTTGCCCTAATAATATATCAAACGAAGTTGTTCATAATAATATAAAAACACCTAATATATCTCCTGAGAATAACACCTATATCTCGCCATAACACCTACATCATGAAATCATTGATATTTCCTGAGAATATTTCCTGAGAATAATCATTAATTTTTCCTGAGAATGGAACGGTAGTCGATTGGTATGGTTGCCAAACACCTACATCATAAAATGGTCCTGGGAATGAAATGGTAGTCAATTGGTATGGTTAGCAAATGTGTAATTATGTTAATCACAGTTGTAATCCTAACAACCCATTCTATAACTGTTTATAAACTAGATCAAACAATTTAAAAAAAAATTAATCTATCAAACTCAAAACATTTTAATCTATCAAAATAGATCATGGTATACCGATCATTCAAATTAAGAGTTTTTTCAAATTCAAAACATTTTTATGATTTTTAATTTTTTTTAATTGAAGTGGGATTTGAATTTAAACAAACAGAATAACATTTTTTTTTACCACCACTAAGATAATAATAAAATTATACACAGTTAACATCTTAATTCTAAATTTCAAATCAATTTCTAATTAACCATATTTAAATATCTGAAAGATAATTATAAACAAAACATATCAAATCAACAGGCCGTACCATGAAAAAATGAGCACATGAATGAAATAATGCGTGGACCGAACCACACAATGAATCGATGGGCGCACGGAACAATCCTGTCCTGAACGAGGTCATGAATGAGGTGATGCACGTGAAGAAGACAATATTATAATAAAAATATTATAGTTTAATAAAGTTTAAGGAGATTCATTAATTTAAATATTATAATAAAAATAAATTAATTTAAAAATTAAACATTTATAAAAAATAAAATAATAATTATTAAATATAAAATAATATATATATATATATATATATATATATATATATATATTAGTTTTAATATATTTACCCCAATAAAAATTTAAATAAACTATAAAATTAATATTAAAATATAAAAAAAATTATTCATAATCTATTACATAATATACATATCTTCATTTCTATTTCTACAAGATTAGTAATGGAGATGGAAGTCTACATATTATATGCACATGTTCATGTACCTATGTGAAGGTGTGCATATAGGTAGGTGTAATGGAGGTGGATGTACCTATGTGAAGGTGTGCCTGTAGGTAGGAGGTGTAATGGAGGTGGAAGTAAGGAAGTGGAAGTGTACATATTATATGCACATGTTCACTTCCCCATGTGGAGATGTACATATAGATAAGAGGTGAAACATGTATAAAGATGTACATATAGGTGGGAGGTGAAATTTGTCATCTACCTTAATTACAATATTAAAAATAAAAATAAAAACTTAAAATTAAACAAATTTGTAAACTAAAGTAAAAAAAATCATTTTATAACTTTCTAATATTTTTATATATCATATATATATTTCATATTCAATATTTACAATAATGAAATATTATAAATCTTTCATTTAGTAAATTTACCCGGTACAATATTTCTTAAAAATGGATAAAAATTCATATTTTAAATATGTGTAATTGAATTCATATAAATATGTGATTAAATTCATATGCTTATAGTAACTGTTAAATTTATATAAAATTATAAAATCAAAATTTTTGTTTAACTTTTTATTGTATATTTAATAACTAAAATAAAATATATTTTTTTTTTACTTAATACAATTTTTTAATAAATAAAATTTTAATTTAAAATCTTTAACGATATTTATAAAATAAAATTATATTTGAAATCTTATATAAACATAAATAAAACATTATATTCCTAATTATTGAGTATAGTGAACTTAAAAAAAGTAAACAAACAAAACTATATGCAATTATGTATTAAATTAAGAGAACATTTAAACAAAGTAAATTAACAAGAGTATAAACAATTATATAGGTGATAATGGAAACTGACATCATAAACCATTATGTAGGTGATAATTGAAAATATGTCTAAAACTTTTAGATATGATTAAATGATTTTTTATTATTTTATTGTATATGAATAAAAATAAGGAATTTAAAATTATTTTTGAAAATCTTTTTCCCAATTTTATGTTATTAAGTAGTATAATAGATATTATAAAATGATTATTAATAGTTATTGTTCCATATAAATATTATAATTGTTTTATAGTCAAATAGTATTGATTGTTGTTTACTATTGTTGATTTTAGATTATTTTCTAATATTTTCTATTTTATTTGTAATTTATATAAGTATTTCATTTTTTATTTTATTTTTTTTTTAAAGTGAAAAATTAAAACTAAAGTATAAATTATTGTTATTGTTATGGAGATCCCACAAATAATGGTAAATGGAGGGAATTTGTGCTTCCATTGGAGGGAATTTGTGCTTCCATTGAATTAAACTAATTCAACAAAGATTAGTCATTTCTCAAAAGCCTACACATTATGAACCATGGACCATTGTGGTCACCAACTAGATGATTTACTCAACACTTGTTTTTTGTTTACAACATTTACTTTAACTCTACTTAGTAATGACCATGCTCATCAATGTTTTTCCTTTTCCTAGGATCCTTGGAATGATTATTGTTCATTTTAGTCATCCTAATCCCTACATGCTAGTGTTGTCCCTCTACTGGACATTTTGTGGGAGGGCGGTGTTGTTGTATTTGACAATTTACTAGATTTTTGTGTGCATTCCATGTTGTTCTCTTTGGCATAGTTGGAAAATGATTATGTGTGGCTATTGTTGCATTCACCATCACCCTGCTTGTCAATATTATCCCCATCTACCCAAAGTTCCTTGGGAGGGTGAGAGTGTTATTTGGTGGTCTAGTTGTTAGTGAAATTTGGTGATGTGCTCTTTGGAATGGTTTTTGTGTGCTTATGTGTAGTTATTGTTCATTTTTCATCATCATCATTGCTCCTTGATGTTGTCCCTCTAGTAGGTTTTATGTGGGCTCTTGCAATGAGGAGGGTGAGGATGTTGTTGGTGACGATTTACTGGGATCTTGCTTGCAAAATGCTAGGTGAGTGGTTTTATGTGGTTGTTATGGATCTTGCATAGTTTTTCTTGTAGTCAAGATCACCTTGTTGGTTTTCATTATCTATTTGTTAGGTGTTGACTATAGATAATTTGCAATATTCCCTACCTTATCTTCCTAAGTTGAGAAAGGTCTTTAACTTGAATCCCCTTATTATTTTTCTCCTTTTTCATTGGTGTTGTCCCTTTGTGGGAAGTTGTGTAGGATGTTATTTGCATTTTCTCTTATGTTATTTCTAATGGTTGTTAATAGTGGTGCTACAAATAACTTTGGGTTGCATTTGTTTTTTTGTGTGTGAGCTATTATACAACTACAATAAAAGTATGGAATGCTTTAATGTGAGTTTCTAGTTGGGGTTGGAATAAAAAATAGTCTCTTTCTTGTATACACCTTTCAACTATGAATCATTACTAGATGATATTATGTGAATATTGTTTTTTTACTTGTTTTCCTCTTAATTGTATTTTTTTAATAGTCTCTTGCATTCACCATTACCTTATTTGCGAATGTTAGCCAATTGCTATTTTTAATAGTTAACAATGAGCATGTTCTCTAAAGTGGATCCTCAATGTGTTTAAATGACAATCAAGGATGAAATCTAAAATCTACCATATATGTAGAAACCTGTGTTGAGCCTTTTTAAAGTTTATATGTAGAAACCGGTGTTGAGCCTTTTTAAAGTTTATATGTAGAAACCGGTGTTGAGCCTTTTTAAAGTTTAATGAGATGAATGAGAATGTATACCCTCTTATTTTCAATCATCCTTCTACTCTTGAAGACGATCATCGATAATGATATTATAGAATCTATAATAAAAGTATACTTATCTGCTTTTATTTTTGTCATCAATATTTATTTTCTAAATTTTATTTAATTTTCATTAAAAATATTTAAATTAATGTAAAAGCGACTTTATGTAAAACACCATTTCAGAAAGTTCCATTTCTCTGTCACCCTTCCATATTGAAGCGACTTCTTTCCCTATGTGTTCATTGTTTCCTGGGTGTGATCGCTTTGCATTACTTCATTCATGTGCTCATTGCCTTCTGGTGCTCTCGGTTGTTATGTTGTTTTACTTTTCCATACATCACCTTACCTGTTTGTCATCTACATACATTTTTGATTAGATATTTGCTTTGCATAATCTTCACAAGCCGAGCTTAAGAGGACCCACCAGTCTACCAGCCGATCAGAGCACAGAAAAATTACTCAGTCAATTTGTTATTGAATGGCTAGATGGGATTGATTTCCACCTTCTAGACTTTGGCGTTTTGACCTTTGAACTGAAAGGTAAAGAAGATGAAACTATGTAGTTAACCTAAGATAAAAAAATCTGCACAATGTTCATTATCTCCTTTGACTGGACTGAATCCCAATGACTAAGATTTCACAGGATCAGATATCAATCAATTATCATTTCAGATTGTAGTTATTGGATCAAATTTTATCTTATAAAAGTTACCGACTCAATCTGAAAAATCTGGTGACTCGGAAATTTTGAAGCGGTGGATACTTTTTGTCAATATTGCACCACAGAATTTTTGTTTCATATTCCACATCAACAACTTCGAGTCGAATATATTAGTATTAAACTTACATTGAAGAAGGTAGTAACGTCGACCAAATAGCAGCTGACAGGCGCCGGCTACGTGTTTGATCTTGAGAATACCAGCTTCCATTTAAAATATGATACGTGTTTGATCTTCCATTTAAAATATGATTTAAAAAAATAAAATTAATCTGATTACCTAAACCCACCAATTACAGTATCAACATTCCCCTAAATTGACTTTGAAATTGAAGTGCCAATGATGCAGCCGACGACTATGTTTCGTCTCGCTTTTCTCCTTTTTTCCATGCGTCCAAATAAGCCAGTAAGAAGAGATGAAAATAAAATAAGACGTTCTTTCAACTTTATCTTTTTATGAAAATTCCTGGTGATCGATGAGTTTCATAGTTCCTATCATTTTCATTTTAAATAATATATGTTTTTTAGAGGTTTTTTTTATTACATATATATAAATTTTACGTTAATATTATTTTTTTAATATTATATTTTTTAATATAAAATAAGGTAATAGTTTTATATATTTCATTTAATTATATATTTTTTAAATTAAAAAATTATTATTTATATTAAAAAAAGTTAAAAGTTATCATTGAACTATATAAAATTAGTACAAATAAAGACGGATAGAATTTAAGAGTAAAATGTCAAAAATAGTTGTTACACTTATTTCAATAGATTTGAAAAACTCGCACCTAAAATATAAGAATAAAACTACTTTTCATGAAACTAAAAAAGTTGAAGTCTAAAATAAAAAAATATGTTCAATGAAAGTCTTTGCTTGAAGTATGACTATAATTTTTTATATTATTATGGTAATTAATCAATTTAATAAAAATCTTTGAAAATAAAAAAATAAAGGAATAGAAGCTTCTAACAAAAATATGTTTAATAAAAGTTTTTGTTGGAATATATAATTCCTACTTATTTAATATGTTTGCTAATGTATTGAGAAGTACAACTCATTTCTATCTGAGTTGTGTGATCCTATTTTTAAAAGGTTGTTTGAGATTTGGATTTGTGAAATCCATGTTTGTTGTGTTGTTGAGATATTATTTCAACTTCTCCATTTATCTTTAGAATAAGTTAGATCTGATAACAACCTATGCACTCTATATAATAGAGTCCAATGTATTGATATTCACAAGTAATTGAATATTTGTCTATTATACTCTACATCTCATTTTATCATGGTATCAGAGTAGTGCTTGAGGAGTTGCAACGATATTTTGATGTAGTGGTCCTAGAGAATACTATGTACCTGAGTCATTGTATACCCCCTAATGTGAAAAGTTTGTGGTGATTTAAAAACCACTATGTAAAAGATGGTTTGTGGTCAAAACCACTTGAGAGAGCATGGTTATAGGTAATCCGAGAAAATCTGATGCATGGTTGAGGGTAACCCAAGAAAACCCAGAGCATGGTTACAGGTAATTCAAGAAAACTTGATGCATGGTTGAGGGTAATCCGAGAAAACCCAGAGCATGGTTACAGGTAATCCGAGAAAACCTGGTGCATGGTTGAGGGTAATTCGAGAAAACCCACAACATGGTTATGAGTAAGCCGAAAAAACCCAAGTTGATGATGATGTGATGAAGGTGAAGGTATGAGGAATGGTTGAATGAACCATGTAGCTGAAAATGATTCCTAGAGAACTAGCGGTTACAGTGGCTAATGAATCATGTATTCCGGTAGATGGATTTCTTTTTATATGGACATCAATAATCAGATGCAGGTACAAGATGAAGATATGACCACACAGATATTTAGATAAGTAGTCTTTAAGGGAGAGTGTTAGAATATATAATTCCTACTTATCTAATATGCTTGCTAATGTATTGAGAAGTAAAGATAATCTCTACGTGAGTTGTGTGATCATATTCTTAAGAGGTTGTTTGAGAGTTGGATTTGTTAGATCCATGTTTGTTGTGTTGTTGAGATATTATCTCAACCTCTCCATTTATCTTTAGAATAAGTTAGATATGATAACAACCTATACACTCTATATAATAGAGTCCAATGTATTGATATTCACACGTAACTGAATATTTATGTATTATATTCTACTCTTCCATTTTAACTAACAAATCTAATAAAAATCTTTGAAAAAAAAAAACCAAGGAATAGAAGTTTCTAACAAAACCTATAACATTAAAAACTTAAACTTAAAAAATAAAATCCTAATAAAATCCTTTTTTTTTTTTTTTTTTTAAGTATGTCTATAATTTTCTATATTATTTTGGTAACCAACAAATTTAATAGAGATCTTTGAAAAAGAAATCCAAAGAAAAGAAGCTTCTAACAAAACCTAAAACTAGTATATAAAGCCTATTGTGTTTTGCAACTTAATTTTCAAATTATTTGTTTTGATTAGTCATAATTGTTACTAATATTAATTCTACATTCATGATTCTTTAAAATTTAAAATATCATTATACTAAAATTAATATAAAAATATTAATATTTTTAATAATATTATATTTATATTATTTTTAATATTTAAAAAATATATTTCAAATTTTTTTTAATATTTAAAAAATATATTTCAATAATTTATTATTATTATTATTTAATATTTAAAAAATATACTTCAATATATTTTTAATCTTTAAAACATATATTTCAATAATTTACTATATCAAATATAGAAGTGATTATCTCTATTTTTAATCATCAAGATCTCTTCCTTAACCTATGGATCAAAGTATTTTAGATTTTAGATATTATTGTGATTCAATATTCATATCCAATATAATATATTGATCAATCTAAAGTATTTTAGATTTTATTATGATTTAATATTCATACTTTGATGTAAAGTATTTTAGATTTTATTATGATTTAATATTCATACTTTGATGTAAAATATTAATGAAAGAAATTTTATAAAATTTTAAAAATTAATCAAAATTATCTTAAAATAAATGTATGAAAAAATTGATCCTTACACACATATTTATATTTATTAAATAAAAATATAATATATATTTTACTAAATTTACTTTATTGTTTATTGATTAAAATTGTAATGTAAAATATTTATTGTTTATTGATTAAAATTGTAATGTAAAATATTAATGATTTTTTTTTTATCAAATTTTAAAAACTAATCAAAATCATCTTAAAACAAATGTATAAAAAAATTGATTTTATATTTATATTTATTGAATAAAAATATAATATATATTTTATTAAATTTATTTTATTGATTAAAATTGTAATACGATGAAGATGATTGTATTTAAAATTAGAATTGGTTTATTTTACTTCAAAAAAGGTAAGAAATTACTTGGATTTCTTTATAATTTTATTTATATGTTAAAAAAGAACTAAGAAAAGATTAAGGTTAGAAATGTTGGTATTGTGATAAATATTTTGAAATTGAGATCTAATTTGAGTATACGGAGGACATCCTAAGACAAAGTGATTTTCATCTTCAATCTTCTTAGTGTCACAAAGATGACATTCTTTTATCTCACTAGGTTTTGGGAATCTTCCAACACCCAGCTTCACTATGGAGCTCATGAGAATTTCTTTGTATTTTAGCAATGTTGATTTTCTTTTTTATACTAGCCAAAACAAAGAAATATTTTTTATCTTCTAGATTAGGGTTGATCACCTCCTTATAATATCTTAATTTTATTTTATCCGCTAATTATTTATTTTAGTGCATTTTCTCCTTAAATTTAGATGTAATATTATTGTTATTATGCATAATTCTTTTGGATATCTCTATGTTTATCCACAATTCTCTAGAGATATTGCATCCCCAAAATTCACATCCATATAAGATAACAAGAGTGACGAGACTCTAAAAGAGGAGTTTTTTCTTATCCCACATCCATGGATTCAATAATTTACAATTGTTTGCAAGCCCATAATAAACTTTCCACCATCAATTTATCATTTTATCAATGTTATAGTTCTAGTTGAGCTTGTAATGAATATCAATTATGAGATATTTGTATGAAGCTACTTCCTCCAAGTTGTTGTTGTGATATATTAAAGTATCACAATCCTTGAGGATTGAGATATTTGTATGAAGCTACTTCCTCCAAGTTGTTGTTGTGATATATTAAAGTATCACAATCCTTGAGGATTCGTAGTGTCGAAAAAGAAAAGGAGATTTGCAATGATATTTTCTAAATCAAAGAGCTTGTGTACATGCGAGGGACAAGGATAAAGCCAAATTTTAATTTAGATGTTCTTAGATTCCCCTTTTGTTATTTGCTTAACCCCAAACTCTATATCCTCTATAGAAAAAAAAATCATTCTTTGTCCTCTATATTTTACAAAATTTACTTATGTGAATATACTTATACACTCTATTTCATATTTTTTGGATGATTTTTTTTAATAAATAAATAAATTTATTCAAAATATACATAGATTACATGTGTAGCATACTCAATAAACATGTTATTAATTTAATTTATATTTATTAGAAAATGGAATAAATCATATTTATAAGGATTTATCTTATTATGATTCATAATAATATGTTTAAATAATGAAGAGAGTAATAAATATAAAAATTATTAGATAAAAAAATATAAGAATGATATACATATTCATATGATAAAAAAATCCAAATATTAATTTTAACTTATATTTTATAAGTTATGAATAAACAATTTGTTGGAATTATTAATTCTTATTTGTATTATAACTTAATTTGCGATACTTCATTATATAAGAAGGTTATGAGATTATTTCTAACTAATTGACTTTTATTTTGATGTGTAGTTGAGATTTTATCTCAATTATTTGTTAGAGTGCTAATATAATGCTTATATTTTAAGCCAAATATCAATGTATTTATATGTGTATTATTATATTGGTTAAATAGATCACTCAAGACAAGTTTTGGTGTGTGAAAACAATGTAAGTTATGAATAAACAATTTGTTGGAATTATTAATTCTTATTTGTATTATAACTTAATTTGCGATACTTCATTATATAAGAAGGTTATGAGATTATTTCTAACTAATTGACTTTTATTTTGATGTGTAGTTGAGATTTTATCTCAATTATTTGTTAGAGTGCTAATATAATGCTTATATTTTAAGCCAAATATCAATGTATTTATATGTGTATTATTATATTGGTTAAATAGATCACTCAAGACAAGTTTTGGTGTGTGAAAACAATGT
>ML819074.1:125531-135924 GCA_009831015.1 Picea engelmannii | reverse complement strand
TAGTTGAGATTTTATCTCAATTATTTGTTAGAGTGCTAATATAATGCTTATATTTTAAGCCAAATATCAATGTATTTATATGTGTATTATTATATTGGTTAAATAGATCACTCAAGACAAGTTTTGGTGTGTGAAAACAATGTGTACTCTCTCATTTCTCTACATGGTATCAAAGTTAATATGAGCCTAAATCTCTCATGAGAGGGGATTGTGATCATAACATTTCAAGATTTCTAATCTTCTATAAATATAGACTTAGTGTCGATGAGAGTAGATTATTTTATTAAAGTTGTTATGGTTTGTCTATAGAATTCTACTATGCTATGATTTGTTTGTAGCATTACATTTTGTGTGTTCCTAGTTCGTTCATGGGAATGTGATTGGTTTTTCCATCGTTTGATGAGATCCACCTTAGCAGTGAAAAAACATTGTCTATAGATGGTTCATCTATTGCTTGTAGAGATCGTGGAATATATTTAGATAATTGTGTATGGTATTGGGTCCTTAGGCTCTAAAGAATGCTTCTAGGCATCTAGGGCCAACAATGACATATTGAACTACCACAAAGGACCTTTCTAGGATATCCTTCGTCTCTGAATGGGGATAGCCAACATCATGAGGTTTTGAACATTAAGTATGAGTCTCCAAACCGTGGATATGGTTATAAGAACAAAGCAAAGATTTGGTTCATAAAGGAACCTTCTAGACTTCTATGGCCAAGAATGACACCTTCTACCACTACAAATGACCTCTCTAGGGCATCCTTTTCTTTTAACTAGGTATATAGATACCATTAGCATTTTTTAGCATTAGGTACAGGTCTCAAGGCCCTATACATGGTCAAGGGAGGATACATGAAACTTACACCATAAAGGAAGCTTATAGCCATCCAGGGCTAAGAAGGATTCCTTAAACAACCACACATGGCCTCACGAGGCTATCATTAGCCTATGATTGGGGATGTCGGTGCCACTAGATTGTTGTGAGTAGTAGGTATGTGTCCTACAGCCATGGAAATGATCTAGGGAAGGAGTCCATGCCTTAGGTATTAAAGAAAACTTTGAGGCATATAGATCCATGAAAAAGGCCTTGAGGCACCACACATTACCTATGTAGGGTATCCTTGTACTCTAAGAAAGAATGTTAGTGACTTCACAAGGTTTTGAGAATTAGGTATGGGTATCAAGGAATTGATATTTTTAAGGAGGGGAACCAAAGCCTTAGACAATAAACAATTATTCTAGGAATCCA
Source organism: Picea engelmannii (assembly GCA_009831015.1). Taxonomy (NCBI): domain Eukaryota; kingdom Viridiplantae; phylum Streptophyta; class Pinopsida; order Pinales; family Pinaceae; genus Picea; species Picea engelmannii. The sequence goes on along the minus strand of ML819074.1, from coordinate 134,673 downwards.
TGGCTAAATGTGATGCCACAAACCACCACAACATACCTTTGAAGGTTTTAGGTAGCTTATAGGCTCAAGGGTTGTGAATCAAACCTTAAGCCACCATAGATGACCTCTTGAGTAGGTCTTTGGACTTCAAGTGGGGATATGGGAATCATTTGGATATTTTGAGCACTGGTTATGGGTATTGGGTCCTTGGATATGATCGAGAGAGAAAACTTGGGAATTAGGTCATAAAGGAACATTTTTAGGAATCTAGGACCAACAAAAACATGTTGAACCATGTCAAAGATCCTTTCTAGGGAATCCTTTGTATCTAGATGGGGTTAGTTAGTATTATGAGGTTTTGAACATTAAGAATGAGTCTCTAGAACTTGTATATGGTAACATGAATAAACCAAAGATTTAGGCCCTAAAGGAAGCTTCTAATATTTTAGGGCCAAGAATGACATCTTGAATCGCCACAAATGACCACTCAAGGGAATCTTTTTCCTCTAACTATCTATATAGGTACCATTAACATTTTTAAGGACTGGTTATGTATATTGAGGTCTTAGACATGGTCAGGGGAGGAAACATGAACCTTATTCCCTAAAGGAGGCTTCTATCCATTGAGGGACAAGAAGGATGTAAAACACACATGGCCTCTTGAGAGTATCCTTGGCCTATCATTAGGGATGTCGGTGGGACTAGGTGGTTTTTGAGTAGTAGGTATGTGTCCTAGGGCCCTGGAAATGATATGGAGAAGGACCATGCTTTAGGTCCTAAAGAAATATTTGAGGAAGCCAGAGCTATGAATAATGAAGCACCACACATTACATCTAGGGGGTATCCCTGGCCTCTAAGAAAGGATGTTAGTGCCCTTGCAAGGTTTTGAGGATTATGTATGGATCTCAAGGCCTTGATATGGTCAAGGGGGGAAACACAAGCCTTAGCTGATAAATGAAGCTTGTAATGATCTAGGGATAAATATAATTCCTCAAGCCACCATATCCAACCTATCAAGGTTTTAGGAAGATTCTAGGGATCAAGCATCTTGAATGACAGCTCAAACCATCATATATGATTTATTCAGGGGATATTTGGCCTTCAAGTGGGATATGGGAAACATTAGAACATTTAGAGCACTGGGTATGGGCCTTGAGTCCTTGGACATCATCGAGAGAGGAAACCCAGGCCTTATGTCCTAAAGGAAGCTTCTATGCATGTAAGGCCAACAATGGCATGTTGAACCACCACAAAGGATGTTTCGAGGGTATCATTGGTGTCTAGATGGGGATAATAAACATCATGAGGTTTTTAACATTAAGTATGAGTCTCTAGACCATGGATATGGTTGGGGGGAAAACCCAAGAGTTAGGGCCTACATGTTGGGATGCTCCCTAAGGGTGTAATGGGGGCCTGAAGGGCACATATCAAAGTAATAATAGTCGAGTCCATTCAAGGTAAGGTGGACTAGGTCCACTATGATTGTATTTATTAAATAAGTCTCACTATAGTAGTATTGAAGACATGTAATCACGCCTTGTTAAATAAGGTCAACTAGGTAGTTAGGAGGTTTTTATGATTAGGATTTCTTAATTGGTGATAAATAAAGATGGATTCCTACTTATGATGGGCGTGGAAGAGTATTATAATTGGAGCTTATCCCATTAGGAGGTTTCCCCCTTGAAGATGGAAGTGAATTTAAGTGGATTCACTCCATAAAAGGATCAATGGTAAGGAGTTGCCCTACCTTAAGGTTTTGATATTAATAAAGCATGGAACTTTTATATCTTATTATTAAATATATTGTATGTGATTTTATATTCAAATATAAGGTACATAAAATTTGGTATCAAAGCCCTTTCTTGGGCCAAAAAGGAAGATTTTTTCCCTATTTTGCCTGTTTTCAAAGGAAAAAAAGAGGGTCATGACACTCATATCAATCCCTGTAACTTTATGAGAAGAATTTGAAGTAACTAGTTGTATATCCGAGTTACTATTGGAAAAAAACTTATTTAAAAAAAATCATCTAAACTGGAGTTTGGGAAGTGAAGATAATGCTACTTTAAAGTCATTTTTTAGGATTTTTCCATGATAGTTGCGTGGATTGAAGATATGATATCTTTTGGCAGTGTGCTCAAATTTCTATTGGACTAGTTTCATAGGATAGAGGATTTTGTGGGGTTTTATTTGGTACATTATATGTTGTGATTCTGATCAATATCTTGTGAGCTACAACCCTTGCAAATTTCCTCTCTCAAACCCTAATGGATGTGAAAAATGGCAAGGTTATGGACCATACCATAATGTTGATGGAAAATATATGCAATATTGGTATTAATGAATCCAATATATAAAAGAAATAATTGCTAAATATAAGGAGACCTATATTATTGAGACCTCATACCCTTGCATCAAGGAAGAGTATAACCAAGAAATATATGGCTAGTATGATTTCAAGGATGATTGTGATGATTCGTATATGGATGGTTGTCATTTATAGGATAAAAAATACTTTCATATTCTATTTGATGACTCTAATCCACCTTATGTAGACAACATCATGGAGGAAGTGAAGGAGCTTATTACGACTACTAGTTTTAAATGTGCATATTCTCTAGTACTAGTGTGTTATGTGGATAATTTTTGGATATGGATGGACTTACATATTTGGATCGACATGACCAATGTAGAAATTTGGAGCACCAGTTTTATATGGTTATTGAATTTAGGTATCTTTAGAGGGGAATCCACATAATAACTTAGACATGCGACCCAAATTTATGGTGGAGCTTATTGGAATACTTCAACATGGTGACTTGAACTTCTACATGGGACCTTGGTTCTCTGGCTTACTTCAACATTGTGGTCAACACTTATCTATGGGACCCTTCTTTATGGTTGTACCTCCTCACAACAAGCATTGAAGATCATTATTTTCTAAGGGGGGTGGAATGTTGGGATCATCCCTAGGGGTGTAATGGGGGGATGAAGAGACCATAGTAGAGTAATAATATTGGAATCCATTCAAATTAAGGTTTAATAGGTCCATTATATTATTAAATAATATCCACTATGGTAGTTAGACATATTGAATAAATATAATGGGGCCTTGTTAAAGAATGTCCACTAGGTAGTTAGGAGGTTGTTATGATTAGGGTATCTTAATTAGTTATAAATAAGGATGGAGTCCTCATGATATGTGTGGAAGAGTATTTTATTTGGAGCTTAGATCATTAGAAGGTTTCCCCATCGAAGAGGAAAGTGAACAAGAGTGGCTTCCTTCTATAAAGGGATCAATTATAAGTTGTTACCCTACTTCAAGGGTTTTGATATTGAGCTATCACTGAGTTTATGGAAAGCATTGCAACCATCAATTCTAGGTTCTGTTCAACATTTTTATCCTTGGATATTTTCTTGGTTCCCCTCCAGGTTTTGAGTATGTACTATTTGAGACAAAAAAAATCCTACACTTGAGACCACAAAATAAATCACTATGGAAAACAAGCCATGATGAAAATTTTCTATTTAGGATAATGCACTCAAATTCATTTGAAATTTCCAGGAAGAAAATATTTTGCACCTCCATAAATATAGACACCTACATTAAATTGTATACTAATCACCACTTTAGTTTTGACCTATTTTATGAAACAAAATAGACTGGAAAGCATACTATAGTTATCAACAACCAATAAACAATGATAATTATGCAATTTCAACTCCCTACATGAGCAAGTTTTGGGTTATTCCCGATTTTAGATATTAACACAGGTCTAGACTTTATAAGCATAAATTTTGTGGGTAAATATTCTATTTTATATTTGATTCCTATAATGTATGCCCCTCCTGATAGACCCCAGAACTAGTTTTAGTTTGTATCATCTATTAGAAAATAACTTGTATGAATGCTTGAAGAAAAATGTATGCAAGTTATGAGATGAATGGTTGTCCAAGTATAAATTCTTAGAATTAGATATTTCTCTTCACCTTCAATTGACAAACCTACCTTTTTAAATATTTAGGAATCATTCTTGAAAAATACTAAGATTGGATTGGTTTCCTCTCCAAGAAATGGAAGGATTGGGACTAGAGTTATGGGGCACTTATCCCAATATATAAGATAGATATTTGTACAAGTCTCAAGAATGTTATCACCAAACCTTTTATTGAAACCAATCCTAGTAGAAGGTGATTTTTCAACAAAAATGAGCATAAATTACAAAAAAGAGTTCAATGTATTTTGGTGGGAGGGTTCCTTCAAAATGAGGCTCCTTTCTTGGTTCATACCTCATTTTGTGCATGGTGCCACAATCTAAATAATGTTACACATATAATGATAATGTCAAAAGGGATTTTGTATGGAGGAGGATGGTCGGTAAGATTTCAAAATCCCATTGGATCATTTACAAAAATTTCAATGTGGCGGAATCCTTAGAGGATAAATAAAGGGTAGTTCCCACACACATATGCAGTTAGGAAATGGATAATTGGTAGTATTTATGGTAACATGTCCACACACAGACACACACACAAACACACACAAATTAGTATGGGGTTTGCACACCAAAAATTTAAAGAAATTCCCAATAAAAATGCAATGGTATAAGTTTTCACCTCAAATGTTGGACAAAATTCTAGAGAGGAATTTTACTTCTAGATATATGGATTTGATTTCAAAGTGCATTTTTTTCAAATGTATTGCATTTCTATATCCCCAATTAGATGGAAGACATTCTTCAACCAATTCTTCACCAAGATATTCACACTTTCAAAAACAAATGGACTTGGAAAATATTAATTCTTGTACTCTTGTCATCTTGGAGATTCTAAAAAATTTGGGCATCTTGTTCTAGAAGAACTTTCACATGCCTCAAAGATGGCCATGAGGGCATTAACATTTCTCTCAATAAATCTCTAATCTAGATGGAAGACATTATTCAACCAATTCTAGTTAACCAAGAGATTCATGCTTAAAAAAAAAAGACTTGAAATATTAATTTTTGTACTCTTGTCATCTTGGAGATTCTAAAAAATCTAAGCATCTTGTTCTAGAAGCACTTTCACATTCCTCAAATATGGCCCTGAGGGTCCTAGCATTTCTCTCAATAAATCTCCAATCTAAATCAATAAATCTCCAATCTAAATCATGAGGATATCCTACACATAATGTACCAACAAAATTCAAACATGAAAAATTCTATCGATGATCTAAAGTGGATGATATTTATATTAGAAAAGAAGATGCAAAGTTTAAGATTTCAAGTGATAGCAATGTGTCATATATAGTACAACTTAGAGACATTAGTAGGACCATCAATGTCCCCAATTTCTCAACCAAGCTATGAAAGGGAGAGGATGATTTATTTGGCACATCACTCCCGAAATGAAGACCACCCTAATGGTCCAATATGATTTCTTCATAAGATTTTTGGATAGTAGACTTATATTAAGATATGGCATCAAAGTGTGAGACAACATCATTGTTTGGTTTTCCTTCAATAATCTTTGAAATAAATAAATTATTTTATAGAAACAAATGTAAAGTATGCTCACAATGTTATGAAGAAACACTTGTAAGTGGCATTTTGCAAACTGTAATAGGTTATCTAAAGGGGCGTTCCAAGAAAACAAGAGAAACTGACTACTTTTTCTAATGATTCTTTGGATTTTCTAATGATTCTTTGTATATATGGGATTCTCACACAAGGCAAAAAATTGTATGGGATCACCAAATTTTGTAAATAAGTGTACTTCCTTTGCTGATATAATATAAATAGCTACATTTATTTACCGAAAAAAACACATGTATTTACTTCCAAGTGTTCTTAGCAGTATCATTGTTCTTTATTTGTTTTATTTTCTTAAACCTTTCTTGAATAAAAACCGGGGATTAGTTTCTTCTCTCTCTCCAAGAAATGGAGGGACTCGAATTGGAGTTATGGGATTTGAAGCCAATATACGAGATTAGGTATTTGGCATTTGTACTTGAATATGATCCTCAAACCTTCTATTGAATGAAATAGTATTAGGAGGTAGAGTTTCAATAACATTGAACATGGATTACAAAAAATAATGCAAGCTATTTTGGATGGGAGGGTTTCCTTCAAGATGAGGCTCATTGGATGGTTCATTTTGTGCATAGGCAGGCTTCACAAAAAAAGATTTGGATATTGTAACTACTATGGGAAACCAAAATATGTTGAACATGTTAATGAGAGGTGACCATTTGTTAATAAGGAAGGGGCTTAGATACAAGGTTTTTTTGCAAGTATTCTTATGTCATAACTCTAATAGTGAGCTATCGTTCACATGTATCCTTGGTGTTTCCACATATTTGTGTGGTGTGTCAAGCAACTAATCAACACAATCACTCTCTACTCGTTGATAGGGGATGTGCAAAGAGTTTAGAAATTTAAAGAAAAAGTAATTAAAATTGATAAATTCTCAATTTTGGATTCAATAGCTATTCAATGTTTAGTTTGCTTGATTACATTGACAAAATATTGTGAAAATAAGATATAAAAACTAGATCTCACATCGTACCTTACATGAATAGGTTAGGAAAGTCGATGTAAGGCTACTTAGATGTAATGATGGTTTAGCATATACACTTTGAAGAAGCGACAATTGAATTCATTTTAGTAATATAGCTATCAGATTCTTCGATAAATAATTAAATGTAAAAGAACAAAAAAACACCCCTATAGTATTTTGTTTCCAATGTTTTATTATCTGGTATATATTTGTATTTATTATCATATACAATCATGTAACCTTCATGTACATTTCAAAACAATTAGGAGAATACTATAGAAATAAATACATGATTTTGATTTCCCAATTCTCCTACATACTCTTTAGGAAGAATCTCTTTATAGAATTTTATATTTCTCAATTCTTTTTCCTAAATTTATTAATGAGTTAATTGGTAAAAACTAATTTTACCATAAAAATTTCACATCCTTTAACCACACTTGTCTACACTTGTCCAAGCTCAAACCCAAAAATTTGAATACCCAACAAAGAAACTATGGGATTTTCCTTTAAAAAACATACATGGAAGGCTCTTGGGTGCCAACTTCTAAGGTGGACCGGTTATGGTTTACTAGAAAATATATTCTAGACAACTTGTGGTGCAATTTTTGGTTTCCTTGCCATTTTTCTCCATAGTTTCTTTTAATTTGCATGACACTAAAAATATTGCCAAAAGTGTATCACAATGTTTCACCGTTTCACCTTCTGATTATTTTACACCTTCTGATTATTTTATTGACGCTTGTCATAAAGGGTGCACATTATTTAAGCTAATTTACACTTCCCAATCATTATTGTGGTTGATGGGTCAACATAATTATTTATCCACGCCTATCATAAAGTGTATCACAATATTTAAACTTGTAGTTGATGAGTCAGCACATAATTAGGGTAATATTTTTTTGGGAAGAATTTAATTTTGGTAAGTGTATTAACAACATTTAGCTTTTACTAAGTCTCTCTTTATTATTGACATAATTTTTAAATTTGATAATGTCTTTTTTTTCTCTCAAGGATGATGATGCAATTTTCCATGGTTTTAAAGCAACAACATCATCATATATTATTGATCGATTCTGCATTTAAAAACATCATTTATGATGTATATGCAAAGAGCTTTGTGCAATATACAATGACAATGGAGTCATTTTCATTCTTAACTTCCTAGTGTATAGTGTATCTCAAAAACTAGAGAATAAATTTATTTACATTGTAGAATGCCACCTTCACACAAAATCTAGAGAATAAACTTATTTACATCGTAGAATGCCACCTTCACAATGATTTTGGGTAGAGCTTGCTTCAATTTGAACAATGTGGTATCCATATATGCTTTCAAGGTGAGAAAGCACAAATTAAGGTAGAACGTCTTACTACAAACTGAATTCAAAAGCTTAGAATCCATTTTCTATATGTTGATTGGAACCCTTTTTATTTTTTATTTGTAATATTGTATTCCTAAAGACTATGTTAAGAATATTACATGTGATTTAACATGTAGAGAATTGGATGATATGAGTCATAAATTTTGAAGAAAATTGAGGAGATAAAATGAAGAATTGTGTGCAACACTAGAATGGAAATAAACAAAAAAAAATGGAAATTATATGATTTTTCACATGTCTAGTTTAACAACTATTATACATGATGTTTAACTTGTGATAACATGAAAAATGATCATCTTCTAATGGTTGTCGGTATACTTAGTTAATGTGTCGTTGATAATTTTCCCTCATCATAATCAATAATGTACATTCTATGTAGAGTCTTTTAGAGAAATCACAATTAGATTAATGTTATTGATGTTTCAAATCAAAGTAGTGTAGTTCATGATTAGGGTATTGTACATTCTATCACAACTATAACTCTACAATATGTCAAAATTGGGGGAAGTGCCTAAAAATTTCCTGAAAAATTATTTTGAAATGATTGTTTGTTGTAATGTCTAAACATTAGATTATGGAGTGCCAATAAAACTAACTATACTAATTTTGACCTTTATGCAAAGTTTCATATTAAAAACTATCAAAATTCAATATACATATATGCATTTTTAAAATATATATATTATGATAATATTCAATTCTCAAGTCTTACATATAGTCTCAAGTTCATATTTACATAATTTACAAGGAAGACTCTAAATTTGGAGAAAACCCACATCCAATTTAAATAATCACCATCTCTAAAACAAGGATGACTAGGGAAAGATGTTGCCAAAAATGTTATTCAGGTCAAATTTGAATTAACAATTGATGTTATCCAAAAGAATTATAAAAATTAAATTATTCAAATATATTAAAGTAATTGCTTATTTTAAAAATGCATCTTTTGATATGTTGTAATGTGGTTTAGTGGTTGGTATAAGGTGCTACCATGTAAGAAATCTATATTCAAACCTCAATAAGTGTAGAGCACTTAAGTATGTGTGTGAGGGAAGGTGTTTAGCTTCCTAAATTTAGTTTCAAGTAGCCAAAAGAAATAATATCATTTTGATGCAGCTTTTGTTAAAATACCCTATATAAATCTAATAAACAAAGAGTTACATTTTATCTTAAACTTCACCAACTCAAAATAAAAATACAAAGTTGATCAAATCCAAGTTAATATTATCTATTTTTATCCTAAA
>ML819074.1:95353-125468 GCA_009831015.1 Picea engelmannii | reverse complement strand
CAAAAAAAAAAAAAAAAAAAAAAACGCACATAATAGATATCTAACATATTACCACAACGATACTAAATTGATAGAATTCTCTTATAATATATAAGACCCAATATATTGAGTAACAAAATAACCAAAAGACAACATATTACAACATATATGACAACAAAATAATTTGAAAAACAGAATTCTTTCAACAGAAATTAATAAGAACATTATCATAAAGTCAATATAGTTGACAACAAAATAAATTTACAAGAATAATTTGCAAAAATATAGTTCTTTCAACAACAATTAATAAGAATATGATTATAGAGTCAATATACAATTAACAAGGGTTGCATGGCACCTGCCGAGTTAGTTGGGAAATACATGTTGAACAATAAAACTTAATATAACTAAATGCACGAGTAATGAATAATTTTTGTCAAAAGATAATAATTGAGGGTTGTTTGTTATTCAAAATGTATAATAAACCGTAAACTGAAAGGAACTATAATATTCATAAATATAATATAAATATAATAAATATAATATAATATAAATATAATAATAAATAATATATTAGATAATAAATATCATATAAATATAATAATGCATAATAATAAATACATAGTACAACTTTTTATAATTAGATGTGGTGAGTGGTGAAGTTCATTGATTATGTAATTAATTGTACATATTGAAAGAGGTGAAGGGAGCAATAACACTTCAATTCTATCAACCAATTAGAAATGAGAAACACAAATATTTTTATTATATCCAAAAATATATATTTGTTTTCCTATATTAAACATTACATTGCACACACAAATTTATGGTAAAATGAAAATTAATATCACATAAAAAAAACAAACTCATTGCTATAATACCATGGTAGAAACTAATAAGAACATGATCATAGAATCAATATAATACAAATTAACTATCTGAACTTGAATGGCTAAAAATGTAAAGAGCACAACCTCTCCTTATGATATGAAACTAAATCACACAACCGCACTACAACAACACGTATAATAAAAACATTCATGGCTACTAAATAGCTCCTACTAAAGCCGATCATAACGTGTGGAGACAATTAATAAAAATATAAAATATAAAAAGACAAATCAAATAAATATTGATTTTAGTCACTTTATAGTGTGTTAAATACAATGAATGATAATAGTCAAAGCTAAGGTTATACCACTACATTTGCCTCATGTTAAAAATAAAATCTTTATGGGTGTAGTGTTTTTTGGTTTTAATTTAAATAAAATTTTATTAATTGTTATGGTTGTTGTTTTGCATTTTTTTCTAACCACTTTTGTGATAAAGGAAAAGTCTATAAGAGGAAGTAATGGATTATTTTATAACTCTGCATAATATTACCCCTTTACACTTTACCACTTATTTTAACTTTATATGAGAATCAAAATAATTTAAATTGTTTAAAAACAATTATAATTTGCAAGTGTATGTGTTTAAATTGTAAACAAAACCTAAATATTTAAATGTTAGCTTCTTTTACTAAAACCACAGAAAAAATTAAGAAAACATGAAACTTCATAGTTAGAGAGTATAAGAGCTTACTCCACTGAGATGAGGGGCATGGCCATCACACCACTAGAGTTAAGGCATTAGCTATGCAACAAACCCACCCCTACTTTCTTACTAAAACCCCAACCAATGGAAGCAAAGTTGAAGAGTGACCCTAAAAAAAACCAATACTATCACCAAATGATTCTAAACTTGGTAGGCACTCAAGTTATTTCCTTGGTCACCAATGATGCCTCTAGAAAAAAATAAAATCAAAAAACTAAAACCCTGCCAACATGCATAGATAGAGAATAGAAGATATTACTCCACTTAGATGAATGGTAGGAGCATTACCCAGTAAAAAATAATAAGAATCAAAACACTAGTTGAACAATGGATCCATCCTTATTTCCTTATATAAAAAATATAACCAAACAATAACCCTAAAAACACCCAATATTCTTGACTACTCTTAAACTTGGCAAGCAGTGAAATTAGCTGGCTTCCATACCTTCAATGTTGCCACCTCCCTTGACATTGTCACCCTCCCCAATCTTGCTTCTAGTAAAAGTTTTTCCATATTACATAGTTAAACCCCCTTACCCAGCTAATACAATTAAACCTCCTTACCCACCTAATACGAGGTAATATATATTTTTTTAAAGTTATTTTCCTTTATTCAAACCCCAATATGAACGCACTTGCTCGGATATTGCATTACTTTGTTCATGTGTTCATTGCTTCATGATGTGGTCGGTTTGCAGCACTTCTTTCATGTGCTCATTGCCTTTTCATGTGGTGGGTTGTTTAGCTAGATTACTTTTCCACAGATTATATTAGAGATTTGCTCACCACCAGATCAGAGCCCAGCCAAATTAGTATTACTTGATTTATTATTGAATGGCTAGATGGGATTGATTTCCACCTTGTAGACTGTATGTTTGCTGGATGGGATTGCTATCTACCTTTTAGACTGTATGTTTGGAATTGTGGCTTGTACGATAAAGAAGATGAAACTGGTTTAGACTTTATGTTTGGAACTTTGACCTTAACGGTAAAGAAGAGGAAACGATATATCTGCATCATACTTATAATTTCATTGACCAGACTGCATCTGACTGACTAACATTTCACAGGATTATATATCAATCAATTATTATTTCAGGTTATAGGTATTGGAACAAATTCGATAATATGAAAATTATCCACTTCTGAAAAACCTGGTCGCAAATTTTGAAGGGTGGATTATTTTTCTGATATTGCACTATGATTGTATTTGATATGAACTACTTCGAAACGTTCAAATTATTAGTAAATTTAATTCCAACTCTTTCATATTTTGCGTTACTGATTAGCTAATGTGAATTTAATAGATTATTTATTGAATCAGGGATTTTCATGGACGTGGTGTCAATTAGGGTTTTCTTTAACTATTAGCCAGATTCATGGACTTGGTGTCAATTAGGGTTTTTTTAACTACTAGCCAGATTTTTACTACGTTTTTAGGGTTTTTTTTTACTTTTTACTGCGTTAAAAATTTTAACAACCAAAACTTTTACGTGAACGAAAAGGCCGACCACAAGCGGTGGTGCGGATTGGATGTTGGAGAATACCATCTTCCATGAAACGCAATGAAATACAGTTCAAAATATGACATTTTACACCATTCCATAAGTGACTTTGAAGTATAAGTCACATAGATCCAGCTGCCAATATACTGCAACAAGTTCTTTCTCTCCAATATTTAAAAAAAAAAAAAATAGCTCTACTCTCCCACAACTCCAGGGGTTGGACAGGTATCAGAACAGAAAATATACCTCTAGATCTTTGACGTGTTCGAAAACCAAATTTCGACCTGTGAACCTCACGCACTGTGATATCCAATATGACACTACGCAATGTGATATCCATGCAATACGCAGCTGTGATATCCAATATGGCTACTCTTCAGATATTGAATCCATAAACAATTAAGCCCTCCATCCATTTATACATGGACTTACGTTTTTTAACGGATAGTCTTGTTCTACACAAATTACATTGTGTTTTGGACCAATTCTATGGAGTATTCATGGATGTTTTTTAGAACACTGATCTTGATAGATTGTGCGCTTCGGGCTTTCTGCTGTTTTACTGTGGTTTGTTTGATAGAGAAATAGTGGATATATATAATATTATAATGAATATTATTATTTTTATAAATTCTTGCTTAACTGTTTTATATTTTAAATTTGTTTATGTAAATATGAATCAAATCACAGTTTTATGTTTTTTAAATTGCATTTTTTTAATGTAGAAATGAATTCAGCCTTTTGGATAACCACTCAAATCTGCAGATCCAATAATTTTGAGCTGGGAAAAACTAAACATAAAATATTGTTGAAAAATAACCAAAACATAAGGTTTTTTGGTAAAAAATAAATAATCTTAACTTTTTTATTTCATTTATATATGTATTAAATAATGTTTTAAGTGTGGATATACCTTGTTACCCCTGATATTGTATCAAATTTTATGATTTTCATGTCATTGAGTTGCTAGTTCCATAAATCTTTTGATGGACTTAGAGAGATACACTTTCATTGAGCTTCTTTTCTTTTTGGCATTGAAGATCTTTGGCTTATGAGCTTCACTTCTCTTCCTTGGGGATTATGCTTACTCGTTAGATGGTCTTCTCACATTTTCACATTTGATTGTTATGGAGCATGCTATCTCATTATGGTGTGGTTTTGGTATACTAGTTTATCTTGGTGATGTTACACCTTCTCCATGGTTGATGGTTCTAGCCCCCCAAGTGGTTAGACGATGTTGTTAGGGGGTAGATGTTTCATGATGTTGTTGGAGCTTCCTAGTGACTTTTTACATGGTGATGTTCTATTATAGGTGTCACTAGGAAGGGGTGTTCTACATGGTCCTTTTCTTATTGTTTTCTATGGGTTATGGAACATATTTGACGAAGTTAGCACTTTTCCTATGTTTTTTTCTATGATATGAAGTTGTGATGGGATTTGCCTAGGTGACTTAACATTATAACATTTGCTAGACATCGCTTAGGGGTGGGAGGTATATTTAATGAGGTATGTACTCTTATTGATGTGTAATTTCCTAAGCTTGAGTTAAGGGGGCGAAAGGGCACGGGGAGATTATGCATGAGAATTTATGTTGATCTAGCCTTTTCCTAAGGTTGGATGGTATTATTTGATGTAATGATTACTTGTTTGCAAGGCACCCTAGTTTGATCCTTATGTTTTGTTGTTATCACGTGGGAGTTTTACTATGGAAAACATACTTTATTTGCATGATACATCACCTTAATGGAGTGCACCCCCTCATTGGCACACATATTCATGGTAATTTAATCACAGAGTGATTAATTGGATGAGGACTATGGTTATTAACCTTTTTTCACACATGTTTAGGATGATTTAATAATTATAGTGGCTTTTGGACTCTATGTTGACCACTTGGAGGCTAATTGCTTGAGCACCCTACTTCACATTGCAACTTTTTACACTTCAAGGGGTTTGTTTGGATGAATTTTATGGGTTTTGATGGAGTGCCCCTCTCTTTGGCACACTTTTCAAGTCATGCATTTATATTTTATTGTTGTTGGAGAGCATTGCGCACTTCTCTAGGGCCCACTCTCTTTGGGTAGGTTAGCATCATCAGAGAGACATTATGGGAGAGAATTATATTAATGAGGAGTGTAACCACTTTGGCACACCTCTCTAGGTCACCTCCTTATTGTGCACATGGTATTGAGAAATTAGTTAATGGCTTTGGAAAACAACACATGGTTTTGGAAAGCATATTGTTTAGGGTAACCACTTTGACACTTCTTCCTATGGAGCACTTCATAGGGATATTATTTTATTGATTGTGGGTGGTTGAGGTGGTTACATGGAACAATATTCTAGGAAACACCTCTCCTAGTTTATCTCTCATCATTATTGCATAGATATTTCAGCCACACTTGGCATCATTTAACCTCTGCTGGAAAGAGCCCTCACCTCTTTGAATTGGTATGAATATTGTTTTATTAGAAGGTTGTTGTGGAAGAGTTTTCTTGGAATGCATGTTTCTCTTACAGGGCCACATGTGTGGATTTTGTATGCATGTAATTGGTCTCCTTTTCTATTTCTAGAGCTTCTTCTTGGAGGGTGCACATGTGGAGATTAACATCTTTCTATTTCGAGAAGTGATTACTTGAGGATTATTGTTTTATTGTATTTGCATGCAGGCATATTGGAGAGTTCACTTAGTGAGTTCTCCTAGGTAGAACTTGGAGCATATGCCATCCTTAGGGAATCCTCCGCTTGAGTTGGAGAAGAGCCAATGAAAATACCTATGGGTGTGGTTTTTATTTTTAATTAAATAAAATTCAACTTACTACCACTATTGGAACTTTGCAACATGTTGTGACTACGTTTGTAATAGAGGAAAAGTTTGTAAAGAAGAAACAATGGATTATGTTATGAATTATGCAGAATTTTATAGCCTTCATTATGATATTTATTTTACTCTCATTTTATAATCAAAATATCTTAAATTAATTTTAAAAAATCACAATTGAAAGTCCTTGTGCTCAATTTGTAAGCAAAACCTAAATTGATCATTATTTATACATTGTTACCCTCCTCGACTCTAACCTAGGAAAAAATTGTGAAAATGCCAACATGCATATATACAGAGTGGAAGATATCACTCCATTGATATAAGGGATAGGGGCATCAATCAAATATAGATGAAAATAATAAAATCACTAGTTGGAATATAGACCCACCCATACTTCCATCGAGAAACCCCAACCAAATGAGGCAAAGTAGAACAATGACCCTTAAAAATGCATGATAATATCGATGGATAATCATAATATTGGCATAAATCAAGCTAGCTCATGAGTCTACTTCCAAACCCTTGATGACGTTGTTTCCCTCCACTAACTCTATCACCCTCCCTAATCTTGCTTCTAGCAAAAAGAGTTCACAAAACTAGGAGTCTGCCAACATGCATACATAGAGAGAAGAAGAGTTTAATCCATTGAGATGAGGGGTCAAGACATCACTCAACCAAAGATGATAGGAATTAAATCACTATCTAGGTTGCAGACCCACCCTTACTTCCACATAAAAACCCAAAGCAAAGGAAATAGAATTGAATAATGACCCTAAAAAATACCCAATACTATCATTAACTAACCCTAATCTTGGATGGCTCTCAAGCTATCTCCTGAGTTTACTTTCAAACCCTCATTGACATGGACACATCCCGTGACATTGCTATGCTCCCTAGTCTTACTTCTAGCAAAAATTCAATAAATAAAGTTCCCTAATACTTATATCGTCATGTTACATAGTTAAACCCCATTTCCCCCTTGCTATGTTGAAATATATTTTTTAGGATTTTTCTTTATTCAAACTCCCAATATGAACGCACATGATAGGATATTGCCTAGTGAGACACCCCCTCACCTACCCTATGTTGATTATAGATGATTTTTAGTATTCCCTCCCTTATTTCCTAAGTTGAAAAAAGAGCTTGAGTTTCCCTCTAATATTTTCTCCTTTCGTGTTAATGTTGTCCCTTTGTGGAAATATGTGTAGGCTTTAAATTTCATTTACTTCTATGGTATTTGGAATGGTTGATAGTAGTGGTGCTATTTTTCTATGGAAACGATGTTGGAATGCATTTTTTTTTTCTTTTGTCTTGAGCTATTCTATGGCTATGTGGAAAAGATTGAATGAGAATATTGCTTTCTTATTAGGTTTGAAAAAAAATGTCATATTGCTTGCATTCACCTTTCAACTATTTGGAGTCATTGGATGATTTTGCGCATGGTTATTGTTTCTCTACTTGTCCCTCTCTTAATTGTATATTTTTTTGTGATCTCTTGCATTCACCATTGCCATGCTTGTCAATGTTGGCCCTCTACTCGATGTTGTGTGGTCTCCTTGAATTCACTCTTGTACTTTCTAGAATGTTTCTAGTAGTGAGCCTATTCTTGGTTTCTAGTGGTGGGGATGTTCTTGTGTGGAAAAGGTATTGGTTCTTTTTAAAGTTCAATAAAAATGTGTACTATCTTATTTGCATTCATCATTCTTCTCTCTAAGAAAGTCAATCACAATGATATTGTTGTTCTATGGTGAGGGTGACATTATTGTTCTATGGCGAGGGTAATGTTATTAATATAAAGCATCTACCTACATTCATTTTTCTTCTCAATATTTACTTTTTAGATTTTATTTCATCTTTTATTATAATAATTAGATTAAAACCAAATCCTATTAATCGAAAAGATTGTTGTCCCTCCATTGAAATTCAAATCTCCTCCTAAAGTATCATATTATCATCCAACATGTACACTTAATTAGCTTCTACTACCATCAGCATCACTATTTCATAGAAACTATTCAAAACGAAAAACATGTGTAGGTGAACAGATTAATAAACTACCCACTAAGAAAAAGCCAAATTAATAAACCGTCCACTAAGAAAAGACCACTATATGCCCATTATGGTACATTTCTATATATTTCGAAAGGTCACGAGATATTAATCACCACTTTATGTGGAACACCATATCTACTAAGTTCCATTTTCTGTGTCAGCTAGATGACTGTTCCGCATTGTCTTATTTCCATGCATTCATGTGTTCATTATGTTCCACGTTCTCGTATTTCTATCCATTACTTTGTTTATGTGTTCATTGCTTCACGACGAAATCACAAATAGATTAATGTTATTGATATTTCAGATTAAACTAGTATAGTTCACCATTAAGATATTTGTGCATCCTATTACAAATATAACTCTACAAGGAATTTCTGAAATTTTATTTTTGAATAATTCTGTCATAATATGTAAACATTATACATATTATATTATAAGTAAATATTATATTATGAAGTGTCAATAATAAATTAATAATATTAAGTTCCACCTATATGTAAAGTTTCATATTAAAAATCATTAAAATTCAATATGTAAATTCAATATTTACATATGTTTTTTTTAATAATATATATTATAGCAATGTTCATTGATGTTATCTCTTACTTGTAATTTTTAGGTTCATATTTACATGATCTACAATGCAAACCACCTTCCATTCTTACATATAGTTTTAGTTTTATATGTAATTTTAGGTTTATATTTACACGATCTACAATGCAAACCACCTTCCATTCTTTGTAGTTTTAGGTTTATATTTACATGATCTACAATGCAAACCACCTTATGTGCATCACTAAGCTGAAGTTGGAGAAAAACCTACATTCAATTTAAATAGTTATGAGCTCTAAAGTTAAGATGAATAAGGAAATACGTCTCCCTAAAAACTTATAAAGGTCAAATTTGAATGAACAATGGAGGTTGTCCGAAATAATTATAAAGGTTAAAGGATTCAATTACATTAAAGTAATTACTGATTTTAAAAATTCATCTTTTAATATGTTACATTGGTTTAGTGGCTGGGATGAGGTGTTAGCATGTAAGCAATCCAGGTTCAAACCTCAATTGGTGTAGAGAACTTAAGTATGTCCGTGAGGAGAGAAAAGACGAGATAAATAAAAGTCTTCTATTACTCCACATGACAACAAGATTGATAAAATCCTCTTATGGTGTATACAACCCAACATATTACACAACAAAATAACTAAAAGACTTCATGTTACAACACATGAAAACAAAATGGATAAGACCATTGTTGGCATCTCACAACATGCTCTGACCACCTTAGTAATAGAGGCAAAGTCTGTCAAGAGGAAGCAATGAATTATGTTATAAATCTCGTAGAATTTTATAGCCTACATTCTTATATTTATTTTACTCTCATATCAAAATCAAAATATCTTAAATTACTTTAACAAAATCACAATTTGTAAGTCCTTATGCTCAACTTGCAAACATAACCTAAAATGATGACCTCTCTGCCTATTATCCCACATGTGTAGAATATTGAATTAATTATGTTGGAATCTCTGCACTCGGCTGCTCTCAAATACTTCATTTGCAGGCCCAAAATATCCTTTAAACGCAGTTTTGGTTCCTCTGTTAACACACTAGTCCTCACTTTGATTTAAAACGTGCTAGGAACTTAATCTAATCCCTCTTTGGATTGGTGCTAGATCCTTTATCTTCCACGCGACCCGCCATATAACCTTGTACCGAAATTTTACGCCAACATTTGCAATGTCACTTCTTTTGTACGAGTGTTTATCGTTATAAGACCTCGAGCTATGACCAAGTGCTATCGAATTAATTCCCCACCATCGATTTGGCTTTAATCAAAAGGTCTGGATATTATCTCACTATGATATGGATCACCTTCTAAATGAATGGTTGTGATTTAATCATGACTTGATCCAATGGTCAGATCTAAGTCTCAAACTTCGCTCTTCAGACTCCTAATGGCCGCAACACTTTGACATCGTACTTCGATGGATTTCTCCACTCCAAATGCCTGGACTACTCCTTTCAGACTCCGAACGTCTGAACAATCTCCACCGTCAATCGTCCAAGATCCACGACAAAAAATCTTTAATTTTCTCTTTCGCTACACCAAACCTTCATCAGGTGAATGACATGTGTCTTCCACGTGTCACATTCTCATTCATGGATCAAACGACCACATATCCCTTCACATTTGTTGATTTCAATTGTCACATTCTTTTTTTGTTGTCACGTGTCCTTCTCATCATTGTCAATCTATTACACTTCGAATAGATCTTGACCGTTAGTCAGACTATATCTTTCGAAGTATTCCTCCATCCAGGTACTCTGATAGTCCCACTTTGATGAATAATAATTTACCGCCAAGTGTCACTTTTGTAGCATTGATCTATATTACTTCGAATATATATGGAGTGTATGTCAGAGTCTCCCTTCCACCAATCTAAACTATTGTTTAACAAGTCTGAATCGTTTAGTTCTAACAGACACTGCCACATGTCTTCTCCAGATATATCAATCCAGATCACTTTGAATTAATCTTCATTGTCGGTTGGGCCATCTTCCTTCACCATTCATCTATCTTTCCAATCAATATCAGTCATTGATCAGACTACTCCTATCAGATTACTTCTCCAATTATTCACTCCGGTACGTAGAGTGTGATGTCTCTAAACAAATTGTATCAAACTCTAAATCTAGGATAAGCATTGAGCGTCGTTGATCTAGACTATTAACAATCATGATTGCCTCTGGGTTTCAGAACTTAAGTCAGTCCGAAAGACTATTTATCTCAGTTTTTTATCCTTCCAATGATCAACAGTCATGATTGGATCTTCTCTCCTTTCTGATTCTAATCGTAGTCATCCAAACTTAAACTCACAAATGAAGTCCTGGTCCGATAAATCAATGATCACAATTACTCCCTTGTCTCAATCCAACAGTCACTATTCATCGACCCCTGCAAAACTATTCGACTTTGTTCTTTGAAGTTTTTTGACTCAACCTTTGACTCGCCTGTGCACAGAGTTGGATTCTAACTCTATCTATCCTTGATTCCGCTCCAATTCATTGTCAACTCAACCCAGTCAATCCATAATCAGATTCTTCGATCCTTCCTTCTCTGAATTGAGGGTTTCTAATACAACTTAACCTTTAAATGTGAAAACACGATTATGAAGAGTGTGATGTGAACTGTAATTACTCAACACAAGCAAACTCACATAATGGAATGGATATTTGATTTCAATAGTGATCAAGACAACCCTCAAACAGAAAGAATTATATTTATAAATCTTTGTACATAATTTTATACAAGGCTCTCAACCTTCCATCCTGGTTTACATTCAATTGGCCTTTACTTGACCTTTGGCCACACTTGGCCTTCACTCACACTCTTCCTATTCTCTATCTCTTCCTATACACCCTTCTATTGCCCATAGTCTTGCAAATTTAATTACAAAGGATGTTGATACAAAAATTTGGTTCAGATCCTAAAAATCCTCACTCAATAAATCTCTAAGATTCTTTAGATCCACAAAATCCTCAAGAGATATATAGATTACTCTAAGATGTCTCTAAATATTGCAAATTCTCGAGATCTTCTTACAAGGAAGATTCAATTACATATTAATCAATCTCAACTCAACAACTTTTATCCTATGCAATTCTTCTATATTCCATAAAACATAAAAATTACAATAATTTCAACTTAGGGAATCCACTCTCTTAATATTTCAAAGACCCCTTAGGTCTAGTCAAATAAAGTTGTTTCAGAGACAAAATGCTTCTGCATCAACCTCCCAGGATTAAATGTTTCATGATATCCTGATCATGATTCTTCATTTGTTGGAGTCCTCCTGGATCCCAAACCTTATGTTGTTGCTCACTTGCCTTGTTGCCTTGATTCTACCTTGTTGTTCCCTACATCCTTCCATGATCCCATACTTTACTCTGTTGTTTGGCAACATCTTTGATTCCTTTAGTAAGTTGTATTGGCATGTTGTTCATCTTCTTCTGGTATTTCCACTTGGAAATATTTATCAAATGCTTCCATAACTCCTCAATGTTTAGTCTTGTCCTATGTTGGTACACACCATTGTTGCAATTTGTGTGTTGCAAATTATTACAAAAAATTTATATGGTTGTTTCCATCTCTTGTTCTTCACATCTTTGTCTATACTTAGATTCTTGAGAATAAATCTCACTAACTAAAAACTTATGCAAAAAATATTGCATATCCTTAAGTTGCATGCTTAGTCTACATGATTAATCCATCAAATTTTGTTCTTGGAATTTATTAAAGTGACAAATTTGATGCAAACATTTTATACCTCTTTGTAAGGATTCCTCCATGATCGTACACCAATGATATTCAACACCATCCTCATACACTATCATTTCTTCTTTGGCCAGTTCCATACTTGCATCACTATACCCTTCCATAGCCCAATTTAAAATTCCATGTACTTCATCATTGGCATCTTGTAAATATGCATAAATTCCTCTTTTACAGCTTTCAAGAGAAAATGCTATCTCTTCCTTGGACATGAAAAAATTTGGAATATGTCTCTCTCTTATGCCTTCATGAGGAAATTAATCATCGCCTTTGTCCTTTATGGCAACTTCTAGTGGTTTCCTATCTTCATAACCTGCAAGTCCTGCAATCACACATGACTCATCTGTTTTAAAAGCATGATATTCTTCAGTCTCTTTAGATGCTTTTAGCATCCTCTCCTTATCCAAGCTCTCCATGAGGTCTGCAATCTGTGCCTCATCTTCCTCTCCAAGCATCACTCCCTTCTCAGGTTCACAAAAGTGAACTACTAGTCTTGTTTCCAAGGACTTTTGTACTTAGCTTCTTTGATTTCTTGTTCTCTAATATGAGCATCCAATATGCACTTCAACTTCACCTACAACATATGCCATTTCACCTTTCTCTTCCTCAGTATCCAACCATATATCTAGTATTATTCACTTTTTTGTAGCAGCTTCATCACTATACTGAATCTTTCCTTTACCTTAGTAAATTCTCTGTCAATATCCTATTGACTCATTCTTTCTACCAACTTATTTGGAATCCTCTTTCCTCGTGCTTTGTCTTATCTTTGAACCTATGTCATGACCATCGGTCTTCTCCAGATCTATCAATCCAGATCACTCTGAATTAGTCTTCATCATTGGTCGGACCATCTTCCTTCACTGTTGATCTATCTTTCTCAATCAATATCAATCGTTGATGAGACTGCTCCTATTAGATTACTTCTCCAGTTATGCACTCTAATACGTAGACTTTGAAGGTCTCTAAACAAATTGTACCGGACTCCGAAGCCAGGATAAATGTTGACCTTCATTGATATGGACTATTAACAATCACGATCACCTCTGGGTTTTGGAACTCAAGCCATTCTGAAAGACTATTGATCTCAATCGTTGATCCTTCCAATGATCCACGGTCATGATTGTATATTCTCTTCTCTGTGATTCTAATCATGGTCGTCCAAACTTAAACTCACGAATGAAGTCGTGGTCCCATAAATCAACGATCGTGATCACTCCCTCGTCTCGATCCAACAGTCATTATTCATCGACACCTGCAAAACTATTCAACTATGTTCTTTGAATGTTTTTGACTCAACCTTTGACTCATTTGCGCACAGAGTTGTATTCTAACCCTATTTATCCTCGATTCTGCTCCAATTTGTTGTCAACTCGACCCAGTCAATCCTTAATCACATTCTCTGATCCTTCCTTATTTGAATTGATGATTTTTTATACAAATTTACCTTGAAACCTGCAAACATGATTCTAAAGAGTCTAATATGAACTGTAATTACTCGACACAAGAAAACTCACACAATGGAAGGGATATTCGATTTCAATAGTGACATAGAGATCCCTCAAACACAAAGAATTATATTTATAAATGTTTGTACATAAGTTTATACAATGATCTTAGCCTTCTTTCCTGATTTACATTTAGTTGTCCTTTACTTGACCTTTGGCCACTATTGGCCTTCACTCACACTCTTTCTATTCTCTATCTCTGCATATACACCCTTCTAATGGTCATAGTCTTACAAATTTAATTACAAAGGATGTTGGTCCAGAATTTGGTTCAGATGCTAAAAATCATCACCCAATAAATCTCTAGGATCCTTTAGATCCACAAAATCCTCAAGAGATCTATACCTCACTCTAAGATCTGTCTAAATATTACAAATTCTCGAGATCTTCTTACAAGGTAGATTCGATTACATATTAATCAATCTCAACTCAACAACTTTTATCCTATGTAATTCTTCTATATTCAAATAAAACATAAAAATTACAATAATTTCAACTTAGGGAACACACTCCCTTAGTAATTCAAATACCCCCTAGGTCTAGTAAAAAAGGTTTTTTTGGAGACAAAATGCTCCTGCATCATAAGCTAGTCATTAGCTATACATTGTTACCCTCGTTGACTCTAACCTCAAACAACATAAGGAAAATTCCAACATGCATAGATATAGAGTGGGAGATCTTAATCCATTGATATAAGGGGTAGGGGCATCACTCAACTAGAGATGATAAGAACCAAAACACTAGTTGAACATCAGACCTACCCCTACTTCCATCAACAAACCCCAACCAAAGGAAGCAAAGTAGAACAATGACCCTAAAACACACACAATACTATCGATGGATACTCTTAATCTTGGAAACACTTAAGCTAGCTCATGAGTCTAATTCCAAACCCTTGCGGATGTTGTTTCCCTCCCATGACGTTATCACCCTCCCCATTGTTGCTTCTATTAAAAGGAGTTCGCAAAACTAGGAGCTGACCAACATGCATAGATAGAAAGTAGAAGAGTTTACTCCACTAAGATGAGGGGTCAAGACATCACTCAAACAAAGATGACATGAATTAAATCACTATCTAGGCAGTAGACCCACTCCTACTTCCACATATAAATCCCAAGCAAGGGAAATAGAATTGAATAATGACCCTAAAAAACACCCAAATATCATCAATAACTAACCCTCAACTTGGAAGGCACTCAAGCTATCTTCTAAGTCCGATTCCAAACCCTCATTGACATTATCACCTTCCTTGACATTTCTATTCTCCCAAATTTTACTTCTAGCAAAAATGCAATAAACAAAACCCTAATACATACCATGTTACATAGTTAAACCCCCTTTCCCCCTTAGTATTGGACAATATATTTTTTAGGTTTTTTCCTTTATCCAAACCCCCAATATGAATGCACATGATAGAATATTGATAGAATTTGTAGGATTTTACTTTCATTTACTCCAATGGTGTTTGCAATGGTTGATAGTAGTGGTGTTATTGTTGTGTGGAAATGATGTTGGATTTCATTTTTTGTTTTGTCTGGACTATCCTTTGGCTATGTGGAAAACATGGAATGAGAATTTAGCTTTCTTGTTAGGTTTGAAAAAAAGTGGTATCTTGCTTGCATTCACCTTTCAACTATTTGGAGTCATTGGGGGGTGATTTTGTGCATGGTTATCATTGCTCTACTTGTCACCCTCTTAATTGCATTTTTTTGTGTTCTCTTGCATTCACCATTGTCGTGCTTGTCAATGTTGGAGGGGCTATTCATAGTTGCTAGTGATGGGGATGTTCTTGTGTGGAAAAGGTATTAGGTCCATTTAAAATTAAATGGAAATGTGTACTCTCTTATTTACATTCATCCTTCTCTCTAAGAGGGTCAATCACACTTGCATTATTGTTCTCTGTTGTTGGTGTGGTGCTTCGTCTTAGATTCATTTTTCTTATCAATATTTATTTTCTAAATTTTATTTCATCTTTATTAAAATGTTTAGGTTAACCAAATTCTAAATTCTCTTAATTCATAAAGCTTCTAAATTTTATTTCATCTTTATTAAAATGTTTATTAGAATGTTTAGATTAACTAAATTCTAAATTCTCTCAATCGATAAAGCTAAAAGATTGCTTACAGTCTAGAAATTTAAATATCCTAATAAATTATCTTATGATGCTTAAAATACACTTAATTATCTTCTACTACAACTATTTCATAGAAACTATTCAAAAGCAACTATTTCATACAAACTAATCAAAAGCAAAAATGGGCTGGTGAACAAATTAATAAGCCACCCACCAACAAATAAATTAATAAGCCACCCACCAACAAATGGCCACTTAATGTCAATTACAAGATAATAACAAGCACTTTATGTGGAACACCATATCTACGAAGTTCCATTTTCTGTGTCAGCTAGATGACTGTCCGGCCTTGTCTTATTTCCATGCATCACTTTGTTCATGTGTTCATTAGGTTCCACGTTCTCTTATTTCATTTTTATTAATGGATAAAAATTCTAAATTCTGTTAATGGATAAAGTGAAGAGATGCTCATACTCCATAGAAATTTAAATCTCCTCGTAAATTGTCATCTTATGATGCCTAACATACACTTAATTATCTTCTACTACAATTATTTCATCGAAACTAATCAAAAGCAAACAATGGGTTGGTGAACAAATTAATAAGCCACCCACTAACAAATGGTAACTTAATGTCAATTACAAGATAATAACACTGACTTTATGTGGAACACTGTATCCGGATGTTCCATTGTTCATGTGTTCATTATGTTCCACGTTCTCTTATCCATCCATTACGTTGTTCATGCATTCATTGCTTCACGGCGTGATCGGTTTGCATTACTGCTTGCATGTGCTCATTGCCTTCTGGTGGGCTCGCTTGTTTTGATGGATTACGTTTCAGCAATTTGTTTTGAAGAGAGCCCAGCCAAATTAGTATTACTTAATTTACAGATTACCTTATCCTTATCAGAGATTTGCTTTGAAGATAACCCAGCCAAATTAGTATTACTTTATTTATTATTGAATGGCTAGATGGGATTGATATCCACCTTGTAGACTGTATGTTGGTTCGATGGGATTTGATACCCACCTTGTAGACTGTATGTTTGGAACTGTGTGTTGTACGATGAAGAAGATGAAACTGGTTTAGACTTTATGTTTGGAACTTTGACCTTAACGGTGAAAAAGATGAAACGATGTACTTGGCCTATTATAAAATCTTCATCGTACTTACAATTTCATTGACCAGACTGCATCGGAATGACTAACATTTCAGAGGCTCATATCAATCAATTATCATTTCAGGTCATAGTTATTGGAACAAATTCCATTATCAATCTGGTCACAAATTTCGGTGTCATGTTCTATATGAACGACTTCAATTGAAATATTAATATTCAACTTACACTGAAGGAAGCCCGTGAATGAAAAAGCCGCCCACAAGCTTTGGATGTTGGAGAATACCATCTACCGTGAAGCGCAATGAAATACAGTTCAAAATATTCAAAATATGACTTTTTACAGCATTCATAAGTGAATATCATATATTCAAAATTTCGACTTTTTACCTCTAGATCTTTGACGTGTTCGAAAACCAAATTTCGACCTGTGAACCTCACGCAATGTGATATCCAATATGGCAATACGCTACTGAATCCATAAACAATTAAGCCCTCCACCCATTTCTAACGGATAGTCTTGTTCTACACAAATTACATTGTGTTTTGGACCAATTCTATGGAGTATTCGGATTTTTTAAGAACAATGATCTTGATAGATGGTACGCTTCGGGCTTGCTGTTGTTTTACTGTGGTTTGTTTGATAGAGAAATAGTGGATATATATAATATTGAGAATATTATAATGAATATTATTATTTTTATAAGGATTTGTTTAACTGTTCTATATTTATTTTTTTTGGTCAGAATCTAGTCATGTAAATCTGCACCAAATCACAATTTTCTGTTGTTTAAATTGCATTTCTTAAGCCAAAAATGGATTCAGCTTTTTGGTAAACCCCTATGACACTAGGAGTATACAGAATTAACCACTTAAATCTGCATATCCAACAATTTTTAGCTCAGAAAAACTAAACATAAAATATTGCTGAAAATGGGCCAAATTTTATTTTTTTTTTAAATGTTTTTTTTTAGATAATGTTTAAGTGTGGATATACCTTGTTACACCTGCTATTGTATCAAGTTTTATGATTTTCATGTCATTGAGTTGCTAGTTCCATAGATCTTTTGATGGACTTCGAGAGAAACACTTTCATTGAGCTTCTTTTCTTTTGACATTGAAGATCTTTGGTTTGAGGAGCTTCTGTTTGGGGATTATGCTTACTGGTTAGATGGTCTTCTCACATGTGCTTTCCTGATTAATCAACCCTTGGTTTCACATTTGATTGTTATGGAGCATCTTATCTCATCATGGTGTGGTTTTGGTATACTAGTTTATCTTGGTGATGTTACACCGTGTCCATGGTTGATGGTTCTAGCCCCCCAAGTGGTTAGACAATGTTGCTAGGGGGTAGATGTTTCGTGATGTTGTTGGAGCTTCCTAGTGACTTTTTAAATGACAATGTTGTATTATTGGTGTCACTTGGAAGGGGTGTTCTACATGGTCCTTTTCTTATTGTTTTCTATGTGTGATGGAACATATTTGATGAAGTTAGTACTTTTGCTATGTTTATTTTTTATGATATGAAGTTGTGATGGGATTTTCCTAGGTGACATAACATCATAACATTTGCTAGACATCACTTAGGGGGGAGGTGTATTTAATGAGGTATGTACTCTTATTGATGTGTAATTAACTAAGCTTGAGATAAGGGGGTAAGGGGGCACATGAGATTATGCATGAGAATTTATGTTGATCTAGCCTTTTCCTAAGGTTGGATGGTATTATTTGTTGTAATGATAACTTGTTTGCAACATGCCCTAGTTTGAGCCTTATGTTTTGTTGTTATCACGTGGGAGTTTTACTACAAAAAACATACTTTATTTGCATGATACAACACCTTGACGGAGTGCACCCCCTCATTGGAACACATATTCATGGTGATTTAATCATGGAGTGATTAATTGGATGTGGACTATGGTTATTAACCTTTTTGCACACATGTTTAGGATGATTTAATAATTATAGTCGCTTTTGGACTCTATGTTGACAACTTGGAGGCTAATTGCTTGAGCGCCCTACTTCACATTGCACCTTTTCACACTTCGAGGGGTTTGTTTAGATTAAGTTTATGGGTTTTGATGGAGTGCTCCTCTCTTTGGCACACTTTTCAAGTCATGCATTTATATTTTATTGTTGTTGGAGAGCACTGCACACTTCTTTAGGGATCGCTCTCTTTGGGAAGGTTGAGCATCATCAGAGAGGTTTTATGGGAGAGAATTATATTAATGAGGGGTGTAACCACTTTGGCACACCTCTCTAGGTCACCTCCTTATTGTGCACATGGTATTGAGAAATTAGTTAATGGTTTTGGAAAAAACACATGGTTTTGGCAAGCATATTGATTAGGATAACCACTTTGACACTTCTTCCTAGGGAGCACTTCATAGGAATATTGTTTTATTGATTGTGGGTGGTTGAGGTGGTTACATGGAACAGTCTTCTTGGGCACGACTCTCCTAGTTTATCTCTCATCATTATTGCATATATATTTCAGCCACACTTGGCATCATTTAACCTCTATTGGAGAGAGCCCTCACCTCTTTGAATTGGCATGAATATTGTTTTATTTGAAGGTTGTTGTGGAAGAGTTTTCTTGGAATGCATGTTTCTCTTAGAGGGCCACATGCATGGATTTTGTATGCATATAATTGGTCTCCTTTTCTATTTCTAGAGCTTCTTCTTGGAGGGTGCACATGTGGAGATTAGCATCTTTCTATTTCAAGAAGTGATTACGATTGTTTTATTGTATTTTCATTCATGCATCTTGGAGAGTTCACTTAGTGAGTTCTCCTAGGTATAACTTAGAGCATATCATATCCTTAGGGAAGCCCCTACTTGAGTTGGAAAAGAGCCAATGAAAATATCTATGGGTGTGGTTTTTCTTTTTAATTAAATAAAATTCCACTTACTACCATTGTTGGAACTTTGCAACATGTTGTGACTACCTTTGTAATAGAGGAAAAGTTTGTAAAGAGGAAGCAACGGATTCTGTTATGAATCATGCTGAATTTTATAGCCTTCATTATGATATTTATTTTACTCGCATTTCAAAATCAAAATATATTAAATTACTTTAACAAAATCACAATTGAAGTTCCTTGTGCTCAATTTGTAAACAAAACCTAAATTGATCATTATTTATACATTGTTACCCTCCTCGATTCTAACCTAGGAAGAAATTATGAAAATCCCAACATGCATATATACCAAGTGGAAGATATCACTCCATTGATATAAGGGGTAGGGGCATCACCCGGCTAGAGATGAAAAAAATAAAATCACTAGTTGGACAATAGACCCACCACTACTTCCATCGAGAAACCCCAACCAAAGGAGGCACAGTGGAACAATGACCCTAAAAAATGCATGATACTATCAATGGTAATCATAATCTTGGCATGACTCAAGATAGATCCCGAGTCTACTTCCAAACCCTTGCTGACATTTTTTCCCTCCACTAACTCTATCACCCTCCCTAATGTTTCTTCTAGAAAAAAGAGTTCACAAAACTAGGATCCTGCCAACATGCATAGATAGAGAGAAGAAGAGTTTACTCCATTGAGATGAGGGGTGAAGACATCACTCAACCAAAGATGACGAGAATTAAATCACTATCTAGGTTGCATAACCACCCTTACTTCCACATAAAAACCCCAAGCAAAGGAAATAGAGTTGAATAATGACCCCAAAAACCACCCAATACTATCATCAACTAACCCTAATCTTGGATTGCTCTCAAGCTATCTCCTGAGTTTACTTCCAAACCCTCATTGACATGGACACATCCCCTAACATTTCTATGCTCCCCAGTCTTACTTCTAGCAAAAATGCAATAAAGAAAATTCCCTATTACATATATCATCGCGTTACATAGTTAAACCCCATTTCCCCCTTATTATGGGGAAATATATTTTTGATGGTTTTCCTTTATTCAAAGCCCCAATATGAACGCACGTGATAGGATATTGCCTAGTCAGACACCCCCCTACCTACCCTATGTTGATTATAGAGAATTTTTAATATTCCCTCCCTTATTTCCTAAGTTGAAAAAGGCGTTTGAGTTTCCCTCTAATATTTTCTCCTTTTGTGTTAGTGTTTTCCCTTTGTGGAAAGTTGTGTAGGCTTTAAATTTCATTTACTCCTATGCTATTTGGAATGGTTGATAGTAGTGGTTGGAATGGTTGATAGTAGTGGTGCTATTGTTCTAAGGAAACGATGTTGGAATGCATTTTTTTTCTTTTTTCTTGAGATATTCTATGGCTATGTGGAAAAGATTGAATGAGAATATTTCTTTCTTATTAGGTTTGAAAAAAAAATGGAATATTTCTTTCATTCACCTTTCAACTATTTGGATTCGTTGGATGATTTTGTGCATGGTTATTGTTGCTCTACTTGTCCCCCTCTTAATTGTTTATTTTTTTGTGCTCTCTTGCATTCACCATTGTCATGCTTGTCAATGTTGGCCCTCTACTCGATGTTGTGTGGTCTCCTTGCATTCACCCTTGCAGTTTCTAGAATGTTTCTAGTAGTGAGCCTATTCTTGGTTGCTAGTGGTGGGGATGTTCTTGTGTGGAAAAGGTATTGGTTCTTTTTACGTGTGTACTATATTATTTGCATTCATCCTTCTTCTCTCTAAGAAAGTCAATCATAGTGACATTGTTGTTCTATGGTGAGGGTGACATTGTTATTCTATGGTGAGGGTGATGTTGTTGATATAAAGCATCTACCTACATTCATTTTTCTTCTCAATATTTACTTTTTAAATTTTCTTTCATCTTTTATTATAATGTTTAGATTAAAACCAAATCCTATTAATCGATCAAATGAAGAGATTGTTATTCCTCCATTGAAATTTAAATCTACTCATAAAGTATCATATTATCATCCATAACATGTACACTTAATTATCTTCTGCTACCATCAACATCATTATTTCATAGAAACTATTCCAAACGAAAAACATGTGTAGGTGAACAAATTAATAAACTACCCACTAAGAAAATTCCAAATTAATAAACCCCCCACTAAAAAAAAGGCCACTTTATGCCCATTATGGTACATTTCTATATATTTCAAAAGGTCACAAGATATTAACCACCACTTTATGTGGAACACCATATCTACTAAGTTCCATTGTATGTGTCAACTAAGTTCCATTGTATGTATCAACTAGATGATTGTTCCGCATTGTCTTATTTCCATGCATTCATTATGTTCCAGATTCTCTTATTTCTATCCATTACTTTGTTCATGTGTTCATTGCTTCATGACATGATCGGTTTGCATTACTGCTTTCATGTGATCATTGCCTTCTACTGTGCTTGGTTGTGTTGATGGATTATGTTTCCACAGATTACCTTATCCTTATCAAAGACTAGCTTTGAAGATTCTCCATAAACCGAAGTTAAAACTGATTTCAGAAGCTCAGAATCCATTTTCAGAAGCTCGGAATCCAGTTTCCATCTAATGACTATGCTAAGAAGACAAACCACATATGATTTAACATGTAGAGAATTGGATTATAGGATTCATAACTTTCAAAGAAAATTTAGAAGACAGAATGACTAATACGTTTCAAAGAAAATTTAGAAGACAAAATGATGATAGGATTCATTTTCCTCCAGCTAGGTACTCTGATAGTCCCACTCCGATGACTAATAAGTTTTCGCCAAGTGTCACTTCCATAGCATCGATATATATTACTTCGAATAGATCTGGAGCATATGTCGGAGTCTCCCTTCCACCAATCTAAACTGTTGTTTAACAATTCTGAATCGTTCAGTTATAACAAACACGCACGTGTCTTCTCCAGATCTATCAATCTGGATCATTGTGAATTAATCTTCATTGTTGGTCGGACCATCTTCCTTCACCATTCATCTATATTTCCCAATCAATATCAGTTGTTGATCGAACTACTCCTATCAGAGTACTTCTACAGTTATGCACTTCGGTACATAGAATCCAAAGGTCTCTAAACAAACTGTTCGGACTCTAAAGCTAGGATAAATGCTGACCTTCGTTGATCTAGACTATTAACGATCATGATCACCTCTGGGTTTCAGAACTTAAGTCACTCCGAAAGACTATTGATCTCAGTTTTTTATCCTTCCAGTGATCAACGGTCATGATTGGATCTTCTCTTCTTTGTGATTCTATTCCTATCCATCCAAACATAAACTCACGAATGAAGTCATGGTCCCATAAATCAATGATCACAATTACTCCATTGTCTCAATCCAACAATCACTATTCATATACGCCTGCAAAACTATTTGACTCTATTCTTTGAAGGTTTTTGACTCAACATTTGAATCGCTTGTGCACAGAGTTGGATTCTAACTCTATCTATCCTCGATTCCACTCCAATTTGTTGTCAACTTGACCCATTCAATCCTTAATCAGATTCACCGATCCTTCCTTCTCTGAATTGAGGGTTTCTAATAAAACTTAACCTTGAAATGTGCAAACACGACTCTAAAGAGTGTGATCTGAACTATAATTACTCAAAACAAGAAAAATCACACAAGGGAAGGGATATTTGATTTCAACAGTGATAAAGACAACCCTCAAACACAAATAATTCTATTTATAAATATTTATACATAAGTTTATACAAGGCTCTCAGCCTTTCGTCTTGATTTACATTCAATTGGCCTTTACTTGACCTTTGGCCACACTTGGCCTTCACTCAGACTCTTCCTATTCTCTATCTCTGCCTATACACCCTTTTATTGCCCGTAGTCTTGCAAATTTAATTACAAAGGATGTTGATACCATAATTTGGTTCAGATCCTAAAAATCCTCACTCAATAAATATCTAAGATACTTTAGATCCACAAAATCCTCAAGAGATATATAGCTCACTCTAAGATGTCTCTAAATATTACAAAGTCTCGAGATCTTATTACAAGGAAGATTCAATTACATATTAATCAATCTCAAGTCAAAAACTTATATCCTAGGAAATTCTTCTATATTCCATAAAACATAAAAATTAAAATAATTTCAACTTAGGGAACCCACTCCCTTACTAATTCAAAGACCCCTTAGGTCTAGTCAAACAATGTTGTTTCAGAGACAAAATGCTCTTGCATCAGCCTCCCAGGATTAAATGTTTCATGATATCCTGATCATGATTCTTCATTTGTTGGAGTCCTCCTAGATCCCAAACCTTATGTCGTTGATCACTTGCCTTGTTGCCTTGATTATGCCTATTTGTTTCCTGCAACCTTCCATGATCCCATACTTTACTTTGTTTTTTTGCAACATCTATGCTTCCTTCAGTAAGTTGTATTGGCATGTTGTTCTTGTTCTTCTAGTATTTCCACTTGGAAATATTTATCAAATGCTTCTATAATTCCTCAATGATTACTCTTGTCCTATGTTGGTACACACCATTGTTGCAATTTGTCTATTGCAAATCATTACAAAATTTTATATGGTTGTTTCCATCTCTTGTTCTTCACATCTTTGTCTATCCTCGTATTCTTGAGAATAGTTCTCACAAAGTAAAAATTTATGCAAAAAATATTGCATATCCTTAATTTGCATGCTCAGTCTACATGATTTCTCAATCAAATTTTATTCTTGGAATTTATTAAAATGAAAAATTTGTTGCAAACATTTTATACCTCTTTGTAAGGATTCCTCCATGACCGTACACCAATGATCTTAAATACCATCCTCATCCACTATCATTTCTTCTTTGGCAAGTTCCATACTTGCATCACTATACCCTTGCATAGCCCAATTTAAATTCCATGTACTTCATCATCAACATCTTGTAAATATGCATAAATTCCTCTTTAATAGCTTTCAAGAGAAAATGATATCTCTTCCTCGAACATGAAAAAAATCGGAATATGTCTCTCTCTTATGCTTTCATGAGGAAATTCATCATCTCCTTTGTCCTTTATGACAACTTCTAGTGGTTTCCTATCTTCATAACCTGCAATTCCTGCAATCACACACAACTCATCTGTTTTAAAAGAATGATAGTTTTTAGTCTCTTTAGATGCTTCTAGCATCCTCTCCTTATCCAAGCTCTCCATGAGGTCTGCAATCTGAACCTCATCTTCCTCTCCAAGTATCACTCCCTTCTTAGGTTCACAAAAGTGAACTACTAGTCTTGTTTCCAAGGACTTCTTGTACTCGACTTCTATGATTTCTTCTTCTCTAATATGAGAATCCAATATGCACTTCAGCTTCACCTACAACATATGCCATTTCACCTTTCTCTTCCTTAGTATCCAAGCATATCTCTGATATTCTTCACTTCTTTGTAGCAACTTCATCACTATACTAAATCTTTCCTTTACCTTAGTAAATTCTCCGTCAAGCTCCTATTGACTCATGCTTTACACCAACTTCTTTGGAATCCTCTTTCCTCATGCGTTGGATTATCTTTGAACCTATGTCATGACCATCAGTATTCATCTCCATATCCTCCTTTTGTGAACTTCCACCTGTTCACTGTGAGCTGCCTCAATCCTCTGTAGCAGGTCTCATCTACCTACCACTCAAGACCTCACCAAACTTCCTTTTTATCTTTGGCCTTTTGGTATCACTGGTTCTCTCCATTGGAACCTTTTGAGCATTCCCCTACTCTTCTTTGGCTCTACACCTACTCACACTCTATGAGAAATTCTATCATTCTCCTCACTTCCAACCTTCAGTTGAAAGTGTTACAACATCCCTTGTTGTAAGGTTCTTTTGCCACAAAATTCTCCTTCACTTCAGAGCTCTGCTTGCTCCCCCTCCCTCTGTCACAAATATATTGGCTGCCAATAACTGCTACCATTCCTTCTCCTTATGCTTCTACCTACAATCATAATTACATCTTAACCAGAGTTATCTCAAATAATAAAATCCATTACCTGCAAGATCTGTCCTAAGATCTTGTCTCCTCTGCTTCTTTGGTTGGAATGGCCTCTATCTACAATGGTCCTTAAAGAAATTATATATCCAATTTATTTTTTTTCTTTTCTGCACAATCCGTACAATCTTCCTTCTGATGAAATTTCTCTCTTTCTCTGTATCCTTTATACAATGTCATTGATCTTCACAATATTCCTTCTGCAATTGCCAATTTGCAGATTTCCTTTTCCAATTTCAGAGCATAATTGTGCTCTGATACCAAAATGAACTCCATTCATTTAAGGTATTCTATATGAAATCAAATACACAGGAAAATTAAATTTCCTACTTTGATACCAAAATGATGACCTCTCGGTCTGTTATTCCATATGTGTAAAATAATGAATTAATTTTGATGGTAGATCTGCACTCTGCTACTCTCAAATACTTCATTCATGGGCCCAAAATCTCCTTTAAATAGAGTTATGGTTCCTCGCTTAACACACGAATCCTCACTTAGATTTCAAACACGCTAGGCACTTAATCTAAGCCCTGCTTGGATTAATGCTAGATCGTTTATCTTCCATGTGACTAGACATGGGTAAATTCACAGAACTGGGTAACACTTTCGTGACAATCTCATATCCAAAATTCCAAAAAACATTCTTTTAGTTGAACTAATATTATTTTTTGGCCGAAAGATTTTTATTTCGGTCGAACTAATTTTCGACCAAACTATGGAATGTCAAATCGAATGGTACAATGACAACGCCCTCAATTTTTGTTTAGAAATTTAGTCGGATGGATTTTTTCCATCCGGAAATATCTTTTCGGCCAAAAGATATTTAGGCCGAAAACATCGTTCGGCCAAAATATTATTTCGGCCGAACTATTATTTTGGCCGAAATATTCTTTCAGCCGAAAACTTCTTTCAGTCAAAAAACTGCTTATATGTTAACCGAAAATCGAAAATGCAAAGTTTTTCTCAACTATGATTGTGACTGACTGTGTTGTGTGAGGGACTGAGTGTTGGCGCAGACTGTGTTGTGTGAGGGACTGAGTGTTGGTGCGGACTGTGTTGTGTAAGGGACTGAGTGTTGGTGTTGGTGGGTGCTCATTTGGGCAGTTGTTCTATCGTGTTGGTGGGTGTTCCTTCATGCAGGCGAGCTGAGCTTCAGGTAAGCTCAAATTTTCCAATGATATTTTAGTTTTTCTTTTTCTTTTAATTTTATTTTTTAATTTATATTTTGGCCTTTGTAGCCAAGTCGTGGGCACGGACGTGATGTCGTGTTGGTGTTGGTGGGTGCTCATTTGGGAGGTTGTGTTGTCATGTTGGTGGGTGCTCCTTCAGGCAGGCGAGCCAAGCTTCAGGTAAGCTCAAAATTCCCACTAATATTTTAGTTTTTGTTTTAATTTAAATTATGTTAATATTTGGCCCATGTACCCAAGCCGTGGGCACGCCAATGACTTGGCCATAGGGTTGGGCCCCCGCGGCCAAGTCACAATCCATTGTACTGTGACTTGGCCACGGGGGGGGGGGAAGTCGTTGGCGTGCTCACGGCTTGGCCATAGGGTTGGCCACAGGGACCCAGTCCTGTGGCAACACCATTGGTTCATAATAGAACTCTTAGACCTGTGTGTAATGATCAAGTTTCATGATATTACAATATTTACATAATATGTAACATATAGGATACTACTCTCCTTGTTTTACCTTATATGACTCATTCATACATTGAACGCATGTAATAGCTCAGATCAATCATACTGGTTTGAAACTAGCTTATAATATGCATTGATCATACTTAACTTAGTCGTACTTATACTCTGATCAGCTTACTTATTAGGGTGTATGTTTCCCGTATAGTTTATCTCATCTTTACTGAGAGGTTAGGCTCTATGATAAGCCTTATACCATTCATAGTAACAATGCCTTATTAGCATAATCAAATCAACTAGTATAAACATGTACAAGCTTTGTATTCAATTACTCTAGTTATGATGGAGTCTAATTACCATTAACTCAATAGTCATTAATAAGGGAAAGTTGGAATATTGTTTATCCATATTTGATATGCTAATATAGTATGAACAAGTAGAAGCTTACTATGCGACTAGTTTGATTCCCAGCTTAAGTCAAACACAACTTACAAGTAATGGAAATCAAGCAACTTATGATACATGGATACTATGATTAAAGTGGTAGTACTAAGTCATATTCAAGTTACTGTATTCACTGATCTCTAGCATTCCAGTTATTTGATTAGTATTGATTACTAGTGATAGCATGAAGAGTGTAATCATCAGTATTTGCATATTACTTCATATTTATACAGGTTCTAAGCATCTCATCTTAGAGCTTAGGTGTAAGTAGTTGACCCTATACATATCACTTATATCACCTTTTGTACATGTTACAGCTTAGTAACGGTAATCATAGACATATCTAACCTTTATGAACACAAAGCGGATCTATAGATACTTATGGGCTTAATACTCAGATCAATCAGTAGTAATGCCATAACATAATGGTAAGTATAGACTGTAACTAATAAGCATGATACATGTTACTTTTGTTGATTTTATTACATAGATTAATGGGAATGAGACTAACCTCACAATGCACTAATACTAGTTATGTGTAATATGTGATATTGTATATTAGTAATACATAGATCAAACGGGTTGGTAATCATCATTACAGGTTAAATGCCCTTGTTATTTGTAATAGCTATGATAACAAATTCCACTGCTTTAGTGATTATGGTTATACTGTACTTGTAACATAATATGACACATGTAACACTACTAGTAGATTTATATACATAAACCAAACTCAACTAATTTGTAATGATTCACTAACCTTTATAGAACATACATAACTATCATATGTACAAACCTCATCATAGTTATGGTAATATAAGGTAGAGATTAAGAATAACACTTGAAGTCGTATCCCATATAGAGAAGCTATCATAGTGAGCTTGTATGACCATGTGAGTAATAGAAGTGATACTAGCTTAAGTAATGCTAACGGTTCTAGCCATTTCCCCTATACAAGAGCTTAGAGTTGATGTTGTACTTGTTGTTTCTATTCTACCATTACCTATTATAGCACATCTATGTTACTTAATTCCCATAGGAAAACACTAACAAATTGAATTGAATACGAGATCATTAGGTAGATATATTACTAATGCCATTAATTAGAGTAAATGATAAACAATTTTGTTCATTACAACACCTGTATTACTAGTAATCATAGTTTCCATATCTCTTATGTTACCATGTTGTTTCCCATTGAACCCAGTATCTGTATTGGTATATTACGTCTATTACACATAGTTATAACATGTATCACTCTTATGGGAATCATACTTATTTGATTACGATTCGATCATACTAGCACGATGTATTAGTATAGTAATGAAACCCATCAAAGTTAGACTAGCTTAAGCTTAGTATTGTAATCCTTATACACATAGCCATGAACCTTTACTTATATCGTAAGCTTAGTCATATTTATTATGGAATCCTCCTTATTACTATTGTAATGTGTATATACCTCGTGTGAGCTTAGTTATCATTCAACTTACATAAGCATTAGGCTTAGTACTAATCTAGTCAAGCTGCTTACTTGTACCCATAGCTCTTGTTATGATATTAGATTTTTATGGGAATAGTGCAGTCAGTATTGGGCTTATAAGTAATAGAGAACCTGTGTGTATTGAGACTAGCTAAGCTGAAACAGGTTCCACAATATTGATATTGTTGGTTGTGGAGCCTGATTAACTTCTTGATTTAGAGGTCTTTTACTTTCAGTCATGTTTATACCCCATGAAGTATTTACACCCCATAAGTATGTACACTCTTCCATGCGGGGGAGTGCAGAGGGGGGGTACCCCCTCTACGGGGTCTGGGGGCAAGTGGGGGTTCGGGGGCGAAGCCCCCGAAGCAAAAATTGCCTTGTAAAAGTATATTGTAATTTCATTGTAAATCTGGACCGTTCATTATAAGGTCACAGATCTAACGGTATAGATTATGTTAGGGTTTTTTGCCCTAGAAGGCAACCCTCTTTTATGAGGGAAATGTATTGCAGCTATAGATGGTGACGAATATTGTATTCTGAGAGAGGAGACTGTGAGAGAAAGAAGAGGAAGTTACAACAGGTTTTGTTGTAGGTTGTATCCCTTCATTTGCTGGATAATAATAAAGGAAGGACCTGACAATTTCTCTGGTGGACGTAGCCCACACTG
>ML819074.1:54934-80580 GCA_009831015.1 Picea engelmannii | reverse complement strand
TTGTCACGTGTCCTTCTCATCATTGTCAATCTATTACACTTCGAATAGATCTTGACCGTTAGTCAGACTATATCTTTCGAAGTATTCCTCCATCCAGGTACTCTGATAGTCCCACTTTGATGAATAATAATTTACCGCCAAGTGTCACTTTTGTAGCATTGATCTATATTACTTCGAATATATATGGAGTGTATGTCAGAGTCTCCCTTCCACCAATCTAAACTATTGTTTAACAAGTCTGAATCGTTTAGTTCTAACAGACACTGCCACATGTCTTCTCCAGATATATCAATCCAGATCACTTTGAATTAATCTTCATTGTCGGTTGGGCCATCTTCCTTCACCATTCATCTATCTTTCCAATCAATATCAGTCATTGATCAGACTACTCCTATCAGATTACTTCTCCAATTATTCACTCCGGTACGTAGAGTGTGATGTCTCTAAACAAATTGTATCAAACTCTAAATCTAGGATAAGCATTGAGCGTCGTTGATCTAGACTATTAACAATCATGATTGCCTCTGGGTTTCAGAACTTAAGTCAGTCCGAAAGACTATTTATCTCAGTTTTTTATCCTTCCAATGATCAACAGTCATGATTGGATCTTCTCTCCTTTCTGATTCTAATCGTAGTCATCCAAACTTAAACTCACAAATGAAGTCCTGGTCCGATAAATCAATGATCACAATTACTCCCTTGTCTCAATCCAACAGTCACTATTCATCGACCCCTGCAAAACTATTCGACTTTGTTCTTTGAAGTTTTTTGACTCAACCTTTGACTCGCCTGTGCACAGAGTTGGATTCTAACTCTATCTATCCTTGATTCCGCTCCAATTCATTGTCAACTCAACCCAGTCAATCCATAATCAGATTCTTCGATCCTTCCTTCTCTGAATTGAGGGTTTCTAATACAACTTAACCTTTAAATGTGAAAACACGATTATGAAGAGTGTGATGTGAACTGTAATTACTCAACACAAGCAAACTCACATAATGGAATGGATATTTGATTTCAATAGTGATCAAGACAACCCTCAAACAGAAAGAATTATATTTATAAATCTTTGTACATAATTTTATACAAGGCTCTCAACCTTCCATCCTGGTTTACATTCAATTGGCCTTTACTTGACCTTTGGCCACACTTGGCCTTCACTCACACTCTTCCTATTCTCTATCTCTTCCTATACACCCTTCTATTGCCCATAGTCTTGCAAATTTAATTACAAAGGATGTTGATACAAAAATTTGGTTCAGATCCTAAAAATCCTCACTCAATAAATCTCTAAGATTCTTTAGATCCACAAAATCCTCAAGAGATATATAGATTACTCTAAGATGTCTCTAAATATTGCAAATTCTCGAGATCTTCTTACAAGGAAGATTCAATTACATATTAATCAATCTCAACTCAACAACTTTTATCCTATGCAATTCTTCTATATTCCATAAAACATAAAAATTACAATAATTTCAACTTAGGGAATCCACTCTCTTAATATTTCAAAGACCCCTTAGGTCTAGTCAAATAAAGTTGTTTCAGAGACAAAATGCTTCTGCATCAACCTCCCAGGATTAAATGTTTCATGATATCCTGATCATGATTCTTCATTTGTTGGAGTCCTCCTGGATCCCAAACCTTATGTTGTTGCTCACTTGCCTTGTTGCCTTGATTCTACCTTGTTGTTCCCTACATCCTTCCATGATCCCATACTTTACTCTGTTGTTTGGCAACATCTTTGATTCCTTTAGTAAGTTGTATTGGCATGTTGTTCATCTTCTTCTGGTATTTCCACTTGGAAATATTTATCAAATGCTTCCATAACTCCTCAATGTTTAGTCTTGTCCTATGTTGGTACACACCATTGTTGCAATTTGTGTGTTGCAAATTATTACAAAAAATTTATATGGTTGTTTCCATCTCTTGTTCTTCACATCTTTGTCTATACTTAGATTCTTGAGAATAAATCTCACTAACTAAAAACTTATGCAAAAAATATTGCATATCCTTAAGTTGCATGCTTAGTCTACATGATTAATCCATCAAATTTTGTTCTTGGAATTTATTAAAGTGACAAATTTGATGCAAACATTTTATACCTCTTTGTAAGGATTCCTCCATGATCGTACACCAATGATATTCAACACCATCCTCATACACTATCATTTCTTCTTTGGCCAGTTCCATACTTGCATCACTATACCCTTCCATAGCCCAATTTAAAATTCCATGTACTTCATCATTGGCATCTTGTAAATATGCATAAATTCCTCTTTTACAGCTTTCAAGAGAAAATGCTATCTCTTCCTTGGACATGAAAAAATTTGGAATATGTCTCTCTCTTATGCCTTCATGAGGAAATTAATCATCGCCTTTGTCCTTTATGGCAACTTCTAGTGGTTTCCTATCTTCATAACCTGCAAGTCCTGCAATCACACATGACTCATCTGTTTTAAAAGCATGATATTCTTCAGTCTCTTTAGATGCTTTTAGCATCCTCTCCTTATCCAAGCTCTCCATGAGGTCTGCAATCTGTGCCTCATCTTCCTCTCCAAGCATCACTCCCTTCTCAGGTTCACAAAAGTGAACTACTAGTCTTGTTTCCAAGGACTTTTGTACTTAGCTTCTTTGATTTCTTGTTCTCTAATATGAGCATCCAATATGCACTTCAACTTCACCTACAACATATGCCATTTCACCTTTCTCTTCCTCAGTATCCAACCATATATCTAGTATTATTCACTTTTTTGTAGCAGCTTCATCACTATACTGAATCTTTCCTTTACCTTAGTAAATTCTCTGTCAATATCCTATTGACTCATTCTTTCTACCAACTTATTTGGAATCCTCTTTCCTCGTGCTTTGTCTTATCTTTGAACCTATGTCATGACCATCGGTCTTCTCCAGATCTATCAATCCAGATCACTCTGAATTAGTCTTCATCATTGGTCGGACCATCTTCCTTCACTGTTGATCTATCTTTCTCAATCAATATCAATCGTTGATGAGACTGCTCCTATTAGATTACTTCTCCAGTTATGCACTCTAATACGTAGACTTTGAAGGTCTCTAAACAAATTGTACCGGACTCCGAAGCCAGGATAAATGTTGACCTTCATTGATATGGACTATTAACAATCACGATCACCTCTGGGTTTTGGAACTCAAGCCATTCTGAAAGACTATTGATCTCAATCGTTGATCCTTCCAATGATCCACGGTCATGATTGTATATTCTCTTCTCTGTGATTCTAATCATGGTCGTCCAAACTTAAACTCACGAATGAAGTCGTGGTCCCATAAATCAACGATCGTGATCACTCCCTCGTCTCGATCCAACAGTCATTATTCATCGACACCTGCAAAACTATTCAACTATGTTCTTTGAATGTTTTTGACTCAACCTTTGACTCATTTGCGCACAGAGTTGTATTCTAACCCTATTTATCCTCGATTCTGCTCCAATTTGTTGTCAACTCGACCCAGTCAATCCTTAATCACATTCTCTGATCCTTCCTTATTTGAATTGATGATTTTTTATACAAATTTACCTTGAAACCTGCAAACATGATTCTAAAGAGTCTAATATGAACTGTAATTACTCGACACAAGAAAACTCACACAATGGAAGGGATATTCGATTTCAATAGTGACATAGAGATCCCTCAAACACAAAGAATTATATTTATAAATGTTTGTACATAAGTTTATACAATGATCTTAGCCTTCTTTCCTGATTTACATTTAGTTGTCCTTTACTTGACCTTTGGCCACTATTGGCCTTCACTCACACTCTTTCTATTCTCTATCTCTGCATATACACCCTTCTAATGGTCATAGTCTTACAAATTTAATTACAAAGGATGTTGGTCCAGAATTTGGTTCAGATGCTAAAAATCATCACCCAATAAATCTCTAGGATCCTTTAGATCCACAAAATCCTCAAGAGATCTATACCTCACTCTAAGATCTGTCTAAATATTACAAATTCTCGAGATCTTCTTACAAGGTAGATTCGATTACATATTAATCAATCTCAACTCAACAACTTTTATCCTATGTAATTCTTCTATATTCAAATAAAACATAAAAATTACAATAATTTCAACTTAGGGAACACACTCCCTTAGTAATTCAAATACCCCCTAGGTCTAGTAAAAAAGGTTTTTTTGGAGACAAAATGCTCCTGCATCATAAGCTAGTCATTAGCTATACATTGTTACCC
This sequence comes from Picea engelmannii, assembly GCA_009831015.1. NCBI lineage: Eukaryota > Viridiplantae > Streptophyta > Pinopsida > Pinales > Pinaceae > Picea > Picea engelmannii. The sequence continues at coordinate 76,349 of ML819074.1, read as the reverse complement.
TCGTTGACTCTAACCTCAAACAACATAAGGAAAATTCCAACATGCATAGATATAGAGTGGGAGATCTTAATCCATTGATATAAGGGGTAGGGGCATCACTCAACTAGAGATGATAAGAACCAAAACACTAGTTGAACATCAGACCTACCCCTACTTCCATCAACAAACCCCAACCAAAGGAAGCAAAGTAGAACAATGACCCTAAAACACACACAATACTATCGATGGATACTCTTAATCTTGGAAACACTTAAGCTAGCTCATGAGTCTAATTCCAAACCCTTGCGGATGTTGTTTCCCTCCCATGACGTTATCACCCTCCCCATTGTTGCTTCTATTAAAAGGAGTTCGCAAAACTAGGAGCTGACCAACATGCATAGATAGAAAGTAGAAGAGTTTACTCCACTAAGATGAGGGGTCAAGACATCACTCAAACAAAGATGACATGAATTAAATCACTATCTAGGCAGTAGACCCACTCCTACTTCCACATATAAATCCCAAGCAAGGGAAATAGAATTGAATAATGACCCTAAAAAACACCCAAATATCATCAATAACTAACCCTCAACTTGGAAGGCACTCAAGCTATCTTCTAAGTCCGATTCCAAACCCTCATTGACATTATCACCTTCCTTGACATTTCTATTCTCCCAAATTTTACTTCTAGCAAAAATGCAATAAACAAAACCCTAATACATACCATGTTACATAGTTAAACCCCCTTTCCCCCTTAGTATTGGACAATATATTTTTTAGGTTTTTTCCTTTATCCAAACCCCCAATATGAATGCACATGATAGAATATTGATAGAATTTGTAGGATTTTACTTTCATTTACTCCAATGGTGTTTGCAATGGTTGATAGTAGTGGTGTTATTGTTGTGTGGAAATGATGTTGGATTTCATTTTTTGTTTTGTCTGGACTATCCTTTGGCTATGTGGAAAACATGGAATGAGAATTTAGCTTTCTTGTTAGGTTTGAAAAAAAGTGGTATCTTGCTTGCATTCACCTTTCAACTATTTGGAGTCATTGGGGGGTGATTTTGTGCATGGTTATCATTGCTCTACTTGTCACCCTCTTAATTGCATTTTTTTGTGTTCTCTTGCATTCACCATTGTCGTGCTTGTCAATGTTGGAGGGGCTATTCATAGTTGCTAGTGATGGGGATGTTCTTGTGTGGAAAAGGTATTAGGTCCATTTAAAATTAAATGGAAATGTGTACTCTCTTATTTACATTCATCCTTCTCTCTAAGAGGGTCAATCACACTTGCATTATTGTTCTCTGTTGTTGGTGTGGTGCTTCGTCTTAGATTCATTTTTCTTATCAATATTTATTTTCTAAATTTTATTTCATCTTTATTAAAATGTTTAGGTTAACCAAATTCTAAATTCTCTTAATTCATAAAGCTTCTAAATTTTATTTCATCTTTATTAAAATGTTTATTAGAATGTTTAGATTAACTAAATTCTAAATTCTCTCAATCGATAAAGCTAAAAGATTGCTTACAGTCTAGAAATTTAAATATCCTAATAAATTATCTTATGATGCTTAAAATACACTTAATTATCTTCTACTACAACTATTTCATAGAAACTATTCAAAAGCAACTATTTCATACAAACTAATCAAAAGCAAAAATGGGCTGGTGAACAAATTAATAAGCCACCCACCAACAAATAAATTAATAAGCCACCCACCAACAAATGGCCACTTAATGTCAATTACAAGATAATAACAAGCACTTTATGTGGAACACCATATCTACGAAGTTCCATTTTCTGTGTCAGCTAGATGACTGTCCGGCCTTGTCTTATTTCCATGCATCACTTTGTTCATGTGTTCATTAGGTTCCACGTTCTCTTATTTCATTTTTATTAATGGATAAAAATTCTAAATTCTGTTAATGGATAAAGTGAAGAGATGCTCATACTCCATAGAAATTTAAATCTCCTCGTAAATTGTCATCTTATGATGCCTAACATACACTTAATTATCTTCTACTACAATTATTTCATCGAAACTAATCAAAAGCAAACAATGGGTTGGTGAACAAATTAATAAGCCACCCACTAACAAATGGTAACTTAATGTCAATTACAAGATAATAACACTGACTTTATGTGGAACACTGTATCCGGATGTTCCATTGTTCATGTGTTCATTATGTTCCACGTTCTCTTATCCATCCATTACGTTGTTCATGCATTCATTGCTTCACGGCGTGATCGGTTTGCATTACTGCTTGCATGTGCTCATTGCCTTCTGGTGGGCTCGCTTGTTTTGATGGATTACGTTTCAGCAATTTGTTTTGAAGAGAGCCCAGCCAAATTAGTATTACTTAATTTACAGATTACCTTATCCTTATCAGAGATTTGCTTTGAAGATAACCCAGCCAAATTAGTATTACTTTATTTATTATTGAATGGCTAGATGGGATTGATATCCACCTTGTAGACTGTATGTTGGTTCGATGGGATTTGATACCCACCTTGTAGACTGTATGTTTGGAACTGTGTGTTGTACGATGAAGAAGATGAAACTGGTTTAGACTTTATGTTTGGAACTTTGACCTTAACGGTGAAAAAGATGAAACGATGTACTTGGCCTATTATAAAATCTTCATCGTACTTACAATTTCATTGACCAGACTGCATCGGAATGACTAACATTTCAGAGGCTCATATCAATCAATTATCATTTCAGGTCATAGTTATTGGAACAAATTCCATTATCAATCTGGTCACAAATTTCGGTGTCATGTTCTATATGAACGACTTCAATTGAAATATTAATATTCAACTTACACTGAAGGAAGCCCGTGAATGAAAAAGCCGCCCACAAGCTTTGGATGTTGGAGAATACCATCTACCGTGAAGCGCAATGAAATACAGTTCAAAATATTCAAAATATGACTTTTTACAGCATTCATAAGTGAATATCATATATTCAAAATTTCGACTTTTTACCTCTAGATCTTTGACGTGTTCGAAAACCAAATTTCGACCTGTGAACCTCACGCAATGTGATATCCAATATGGCAATACGCTACTGAATCCATAAACAATTAAGCCCTCCACCCATTTCTAACGGATAGTCTTGTTCTACACAAATTACATTGTGTTTTGGACCAATTCTATGGAGTATTCGGATTTTTTAAGAACAATGATCTTGATAGATGGTACGCTTCGGGCTTGCTGTTGTTTTACTGTGGTTTGTTTGATAGAGAAATAGTGGATATATATAATATTGAGAATATTATAATGAATATTATTATTTTTATAAGGATTTGTTTAACTGTTCTATATTTATTTTTTTTGGTCAGAATCTAGTCATGTAAATCTGCACCAAATCACAATTTTCTGTTGTTTAAATTGCATTTCTTAAGCCAAAAATGGATTCAGCTTTTTGGTAAACCCCTATGACACTAGGAGTATACAGAATTAACCACTTAAATCTGCATATCCAACAATTTTTAGCTCAGAAAAACTAAACATAAAATATTGCTGAAAATGGGCCAAATTTTATTTTTTTTTTAAATGTTTTTTTTTAGATAATGTTTAAGTGTGGATATACCTTGTTACACCTGCTATTGTATCAAGTTTTATGATTTTCATGTCATTGAGTTGCTAGTTCCATAGATCTTTTGATGGACTTCGAGAGAAACACTTTCATTGAGCTTCTTTTCTTTTGACATTGAAGATCTTTGGTTTGAGGAGCTTCTGTTTGGGGATTATGCTTACTGGTTAGATGGTCTTCTCACATGTGCTTTCCTGATTAATCAACCCTTGGTTTCACATTTGATTGTTATGGAGCATCTTATCTCATCATGGTGTGGTTTTGGTATACTAGTTTATCTTGGTGATGTTACACCGTGTCCATGGTTGATGGTTCTAGCCCCCCAAGTGGTTAGACAATGTTGCTAGGGGGTAGATGTTTCGTGATGTTGTTGGAGCTTCCTAGTGACTTTTTAAATGACAATGTTGTATTATTGGTGTCACTTGGAAGGGGTGTTCTACATGGTCCTTTTCTTATTGTTTTCTATGTGTGATGGAACATATTTGATGAAGTTAGTACTTTTGCTATGTTTATTTTTTATGATATGAAGTTGTGATGGGATTTTCCTAGGTGACATAACATCATAACATTTGCTAGACATCACTTAGGGGGGAGGTGTATTTAATGAGGTATGTACTCTTATTGATGTGTAATTAACTAAGCTTGAGATAAGGGGGTAAGGGGGCACATGAGATTATGCATGAGAATTTATGTTGATCTAGCCTTTTCCTAAGGTTGGATGGTATTATTTGTTGTAATGATAACTTGTTTGCAACATGCCCTAGTTTGAGCCTTATGTTTTGTTGTTATCACGTGGGAGTTTTACTACAAAAAACATACTTTATTTGCATGATACAACACCTTGACGGAGTGCACCCCCTCATTGGAACACATATTCATGGTGATTTAATCATGGAGTGATTAATTGGATGTGGACTATGGTTATTAACCTTTTTGCACACATGTTTAGGATGATTTAATAATTATAGTCGCTTTTGGACTCTATGTTGACAACTTGGAGGCTAATTGCTTGAGCGCCCTACTTCACATTGCACCTTTTCACACTTCGAGGGGTTTGTTTAGATTAAGTTTATGGGTTTTGATGGAGTGCTCCTCTCTTTGGCACACTTTTCAAGTCATGCATTTATATTTTATTGTTGTTGGAGAGCACTGCACACTTCTTTAGGGATCGCTCTCTTTGGGAAGGTTGAGCATCATCAGAGAGGTTTTATGGGAGAGAATTATATTAATGAGGGGTGTAACCACTTTGGCACACCTCTCTAGGTCACCTCCTTATTGTGCACATGGTATTGAGAAATTAGTTAATGGTTTTGGAAAAAACACATGGTTTTGGCAAGCATATTGATTAGGATAACCACTTTGACACTTCTTCCTAGGGAGCACTTCATAGGAATATTGTTTTATTGATTGTGGGTGGTTGAGGTGGTTACATGGAACAGTCTTCTTGGGCACGACTCTCCTAGTTTATCTCTCATCATTATTGCATATATATTTCAGCCACACTTGGCATCATTTAACCTCTATTGGAGAGAGCCCTCACCTCTTTGAATTGGCATGAATATTGTTTTATTTGAAGGTTGTTGTGGAAGAGTTTTCTTGGAATGCATGTTTCTCTTAGAGGGCCACATGCATGGATTTTGTATGCATATAATTGGTCTCCTTTTCTATTTCTAGAGCTTCTTCTTGGAGGGTGCACATGTGGAGATTAGCATCTTTCTATTTCAAGAAGTGATTACGATTGTTTTATTGTATTTTCATTCATGCATCTTGGAGAGTTCACTTAGTGAGTTCTCCTAGGTATAACTTAGAGCATATCATATCCTTAGGGAAGCCCCTACTTGAGTTGGAAAAGAGCCAATGAAAATATCTATGGGTGTGGTTTTTCTTTTTAATTAAATAAAATTCCACTTACTACCATTGTTGGAACTTTGCAACATGTTGTGACTACCTTTGTAATAGAGGAAAAGTTTGTAAAGAGGAAGCAACGGATTCTGTTATGAATCATGCTGAATTTTATAGCCTTCATTATGATATTTATTTTACTCGCATTTCAAAATCAAAATATATTAAATTACTTTAACAAAATCACAATTGAAGTTCCTTGTGCTCAATTTGTAAACAAAACCTAAATTGATCATTATTTATACATTGTTACCCTCCTCGATTCTAACCTAGGAAGAAATTATGAAAATCCCAACATGCATATATACCAAGTGGAAGATATCACTCCATTGATATAAGGGGTAGGGGCATCACCCGGCTAGAGATGAAAAAAATAAAATCACTAGTTGGACAATAGACCCACCACTACTTCCATCGAGAAACCCCAACCAAAGGAGGCACAGTGGAACAATGACCCTAAAAAATGCATGATACTATCAATGGTAATCATAATCTTGGCATGACTCAAGATAGATCCCGAGTCTACTTCCAAACCCTTGCTGACATTTTTTCCCTCCACTAACTCTATCACCCTCCCTAATGTTTCTTCTAGAAAAAAGAGTTCACAAAACTAGGATCCTGCCAACATGCATAGATAGAGAGAAGAAGAGTTTACTCCATTGAGATGAGGGGTGAAGACATCACTCAACCAAAGATGACGAGAATTAAATCACTATCTAGGTTGCATAACCACCCTTACTTCCACATAAAAACCCCAAGCAAAGGAAATAGAGTTGAATAATGACCCCAAAAACCACCCAATACTATCATCAACTAACCCTAATCTTGGATTGCTCTCAAGCTATCTCCTGAGTTTACTTCCAAACCCTCATTGACATGGACACATCCCCTAACATTTCTATGCTCCCCAGTCTTACTTCTAGCAAAAATGCAATAAAGAAAATTCCCTATTACATATATCATCGCGTTACATAGTTAAACCCCATTTCCCCCTTATTATGGGGAAATATATTTTTGATGGTTTTCCTTTATTCAAAGCCCCAATATGAACGCACGTGATAGGATATTGCCTAGTCAGACACCCCCCTACCTACCCTATGTTGATTATAGAGAATTTTTAATATTCCCTCCCTTATTTCCTAAGTTGAAAAAGGCGTTTGAGTTTCCCTCTAATATTTTCTCCTTTTGTGTTAGTGTTTTCCCTTTGTGGAAAGTTGTGTAGGCTTTAAATTTCATTTACTCCTATGCTATTTGGAATGGTTGATAGTAGTGGTTGGAATGGTTGATAGTAGTGGTGCTATTGTTCTAAGGAAACGATGTTGGAATGCATTTTTTTTCTTTTTTCTTGAGATATTCTATGGCTATGTGGAAAAGATTGAATGAGAATATTTCTTTCTTATTAGGTTTGAAAAAAAAATGGAATATTTCTTTCATTCACCTTTCAACTATTTGGATTCGTTGGATGATTTTGTGCATGGTTATTGTTGCTCTACTTGTCCCCCTCTTAATTGTTTATTTTTTTGTGCTCTCTTGCATTCACCATTGTCATGCTTGTCAATGTTGGCCCTCTACTCGATGTTGTGTGGTCTCCTTGCATTCACCCTTGCAGTTTCTAGAATGTTTCTAGTAGTGAGCCTATTCTTGGTTGCTAGTGGTGGGGATGTTCTTGTGTGGAAAAGGTATTGGTTCTTTTTACGTGTGTACTATATTATTTGCATTCATCCTTCTTCTCTCTAAGAAAGTCAATCATAGTGACATTGTTGTTCTATGGTGAGGGTGACATTGTTATTCTATGGTGAGGGTGATGTTGTTGATATAAAGCATCTACCTACATTCATTTTTCTTCTCAATATTTACTTTTTAAATTTTCTTTCATCTTTTATTATAATGTTTAGATTAAAACCAAATCCTATTAATCGATCAAATGAAGAGATTGTTATTCCTCCATTGAAATTTAAATCTACTCATAAAGTATCATATTATCATCCATAACATGTACACTTAATTATCTTCTGCTACCATCAACATCATTATTTCATAGAAACTATTCCAAACGAAAAACATGTGTAGGTGAACAAATTAATAAACTACCCACTAAGAAAATTCCAAATTAATAAACCCCCCACTAAAAAAAAGGCCACTTTATGCCCATTATGGTACATTTCTATATATTTCAAAAGGTCACAAGATATTAACCACCACTTTATGTGGAACACCATATCTACTAAGTTCCATTGTATGTGTCAACTAAGTTCCATTGTATGTATCAACTAGATGATTGTTCCGCATTGTCTTATTTCCATGCATTCATTATGTTCCAGATTCTCTTATTTCTATCCATTACTTTGTTCATGTGTTCATTGCTTCATGACATGATCGGTTTGCATTACTGCTTTCATGTGATCATTGCCTTCTACTGTGCTTGGTTGTGTTGATGGATTATGTTTCCACAGATTACCTTATCCTTATCAAAGACTAGCTTTGAAGATTCTCCATAAACCGAAGTTAAAACTGATTTCAGAAGCTCAGAATCCATTTTCAGAAGCTCGGAATCCAGTTTCCATCTAATGACTATGCTAAGAAGACAAACCACATATGATTTAACATGTAGAGAATTGGATTATAGGATTCATAACTTTCAAAGAAAATTTAGAAGACAGAATGACTAATACGTTTCAAAGAAAATTTAGAAGACAAAATGATGATAGGATTCATTTTCCTCCAGCTAGGTACTCTGATAGTCCCACTCCGATGACTAATAAGTTTTCGCCAAGTGTCACTTCCATAGCATCGATATATATTACTTCGAATAGATCTGGAGCATATGTCGGAGTCTCCCTTCCACCAATCTAAACTGTTGTTTAACAATTCTGAATCGTTCAGTTATAACAAACACGCACGTGTCTTCTCCAGATCTATCAATCTGGATCATTGTGAATTAATCTTCATTGTTGGTCGGACCATCTTCCTTCACCATTCATCTATATTTCCCAATCAATATCAGTTGTTGATCGAACTACTCCTATCAGAGTACTTCTACAGTTATGCACTTCGGTACATAGAATCCAAAGGTCTCTAAACAAACTGTTCGGACTCTAAAGCTAGGATAAATGCTGACCTTCGTTGATCTAGACTATTAACGATCATGATCACCTCTGGGTTTCAGAACTTAAGTCACTCCGAAAGACTATTGATCTCAGTTTTTTATCCTTCCAGTGATCAACGGTCATGATTGGATCTTCTCTTCTTTGTGATTCTATTCCTATCCATCCAAACATAAACTCACGAATGAAGTCATGGTCCCATAAATCAATGATCACAATTACTCCATTGTCTCAATCCAACAATCACTATTCATATACGCCTGCAAAACTATTTGACTCTATTCTTTGAAGGTTTTTGACTCAACATTTGAATCGCTTGTGCACAGAGTTGGATTCTAACTCTATCTATCCTCGATTCCACTCCAATTTGTTGTCAACTTGACCCATTCAATCCTTAATCAGATTCACCGATCCTTCCTTCTCTGAATTGAGGGTTTCTAATAAAACTTAACCTTGAAATGTGCAAACACGACTCTAAAGAGTGTGATCTGAACTATAATTACTCAAAACAAGAAAAATCACACAAGGGAAGGGATATTTGATTTCAACAGTGATAAAGACAACCCTCAAACACAAATAATTCTATTTATAAATATTTATACATAAGTTTATACAAGGCTCTCAGCCTTTCGTCTTGATTTACATTCAATTGGCCTTTACTTGACCTTTGGCCACACTTGGCCTTCACTCAGACTCTTCCTATTCTCTATCTCTGCCTATACACCCTTTTATTGCCCGTAGTCTTGCAAATTTAATTACAAAGGATGTTGATACCATAATTTGGTTCAGATCCTAAAAATCCTCACTCAATAAATATCTAAGATACTTTAGATCCACAAAATCCTCAAGAGATATATAGCTCACTCTAAGATGTCTCTAAATATTACAAAGTCTCGAGATCTTATTACAAGGAAGATTCAATTACATATTAATCAATCTCAAGTCAAAAACTTATATCCTAGGAAATTCTTCTATATTCCATAAAACATAAAAATTAAAATAATTTCAACTTAGGGAACCCACTCCCTTACTAATTCAAAGACCCCTTAGGTCTAGTCAAACAATGTTGTTTCAGAGACAAAATGCTCTTGCATCAGCCTCCCAGGATTAAATGTTTCATGATATCCTGATCATGATTCTTCATTTGTTGGAGTCCTCCTAGATCCCAAACCTTATGTCGTTGATCACTTGCCTTGTTGCCTTGATTATGCCTATTTGTTTCCTGCAACCTTCCATGATCCCATACTTTACTTTGTTTTTTTGCAACATCTATGCTTCCTTCAGTAAGTTGTATTGGCATGTTGTTCTTGTTCTTCTAGTATTTCCACTTGGAAATATTTATCAAATGCTTCTATAATTCCTCAATGATTACTCTTGTCCTATGTTGGTACACACCATTGTTGCAATTTGTCTATTGCAAATCATTACAAAATTTTATATGGTTGTTTCCATCTCTTGTTCTTCACATCTTTGTCTATCCTCGTATTCTTGAGAATAGTTCTCACAAAGTAAAAATTTATGCAAAAAATATTGCATATCCTTAATTTGCATGCTCAGTCTACATGATTTCTCAATCAAATTTTATTCTTGGAATTTATTAAAATGAAAAATTTGTTGCAAACATTTTATACCTCTTTGTAAGGATTCCTCCATGACCGTACACCAATGATCTTAAATACCATCCTCATCCACTATCATTTCTTCTTTGGCAAGTTCCATACTTGCATCACTATACCCTTGCATAGCCCAATTTAAATTCCATGTACTTCATCATCAACATCTTGTAAATATGCATAAATTCCTCTTTAATAGCTTTCAAGAGAAAATGATATCTCTTCCTCGAACATGAAAAAAATCGGAATATGTCTCTCTCTTATGCTTTCATGAGGAAATTCATCATCTCCTTTGTCCTTTATGACAACTTCTAGTGGTTTCCTATCTTCATAACCTGCAATTCCTGCAATCACACACAACTCATCTGTTTTAAAAGAATGATAGTTTTTAGTCTCTTTAGATGCTTCTAGCATCCTCTCCTTATCCAAGCTCTCCATGAGGTCTGCAATCTGAACCTCATCTTCCTCTCCAAGTATCACTCCCTTCTTAGGTTCACAAAAGTGAACTACTAGTCTTGTTTCCAAGGACTTCTTGTACTCGACTTCTATGATTTCTTCTTCTCTAATATGAGAATCCAATATGCACTTCAGCTTCACCTACAACATATGCCATTTCACCTTTCTCTTCCTTAGTATCCAAGCATATCTCTGATATTCTTCACTTCTTTGTAGCAACTTCATCACTATACTAAATCTTTCCTTTACCTTAGTAAATTCTCCGTCAAGCTCCTATTGACTCATGCTTTACACCAACTTCTTTGGAATCCTCTTTCCTCATGCGTTGGATTATCTTTGAACCTATGTCATGACCATCAGTATTCATCTCCATATCCTCCTTTTGTGAACTTCCACCTGTTCACTGTGAGCTGCCTCAATCCTCTGTAGCAGGTCTCATCTACCTACCACTCAAGACCTCACCAAACTTCCTTTTTATCTTTGGCCTTTTGGTATCACTGGTTCTCTCCATTGGAACCTTTTGAGCATTCCCCTACTCTTCTTTGGCTCTACACCTACTCACACTCTATGAGAAATTCTATCATTCTCCTCACTTCCAACCTTCAGTTGAAAGTGTTACAACATCCCTTGTTGTAAGGTTCTTTTGCCACAAAATTCTCCTTCACTTCAGAGCTCTGCTTGCTCCCCCTCCCTCTGTCACAAATATATTGGCTGCCAATAACTGCTACCATTCCTTCTCCTTATGCTTCTACCTACAATCATAATTACATCTTAACCAGAGTTATCTCAAATAATAAAATCCATTACCTGCAAGATCTGTCCTAAGATCTTGTCTCCTCTGCTTCTTTGGTTGGAATGGCCTCTATCTACAATGGTCCTTAAAGAAATTATATATCCAATTTATTTTTTTTCTTTTCTGCACAATCCGTACAATCTTCCTTCTGATGAAATTTCTCTCTTTCTCTGTATCCTTTATACAATGTCATTGATCTTCACAATATTCCTTCTGCAATTGCCAATTTGCAGATTTCCTTTTCCAATTTCAGAGCATAATTGTGCTCTGATACCAAAATGAACTCCATTCATTTAAGGTATTCTATATGAAATCAAATACACAGGAAAATTAAATTTCCTACTTTGATACCAAAATGATGACCTCTCGGTCTGTTATTCCATATGTGTAAAATAATGAATTAATTTTGATGGTAGATCTGCACTCTGCTACTCTCAAATACTTCATTCATGGGCCCAAAATCTCCTTTAAATAGAGTTATGGTTCCTCGCTTAACACACGAATCCTCACTTAGATTTCAAACACGCTAGGCACTTAATCTAAGCCCTGCTTGGATTAATGCTAGATCGTTTATCTTCCATGTGACTAGACATGGGTAAATTCACAGAACTGGGTAACACTTTCGTGACAATCTCATATCCAAAATTCCAAAAAACATTCTTTTAGTTGAACTAATATTATTTTTTGGCCGAAAGATTTTTATTTCGGTCGAACTAATTTTCGACCAAACTATGGAATGTCAAATCGAATGGTACAATGACAACGCCCTCAATTTTTGTTTAGAAATTTAGTCGGATGGATTTTTTCCATCCGGAAATATCTTTTCGGCCAAAAGATATTTAGGCCGAAAACATCGTTCGGCCAAAATATTATTTCGGCCGAACTATTATTTTGGCCGAAATATTCTTTCAGCCGAAAACTTCTTTCAGTCAAAAAACTGCTTATATGTTAACCGAAAATCGAAAATGCAAAGTTTTTCTCAACTATGATTGTGACTGACTGTGTTGTGTGAGGGACTGAGTGTTGGCGCAGACTGTGTTGTGTGAGGGACTGAGTGTTGGTGCGGACTGTGTTGTGTAAGGGACTGAGTGTTGGTGTTGGTGGGTGCTCATTTGGGCAGTTGTTCTATCGTGTTGGTGGGTGTTCCTTCATGCAGGCGAGCTGAGCTTCAGGTAAGCTCAAATTTTCCAATGATATTTTAGTTTTTCTTTTTCTTTTAATTTTATTTTTTAATTTATATTTTGGCCTTTGTAGCCAAGTCGTGGGCACGGACGTGATGTCGTGTTGGTGTTGGTGGGTGCTCATTTGGGAGGTTGTGTTGTCATGTTGGTGGGTGCTCCTTCAGGCAGGCGAGCCAAGCTTCAGGTAAGCTCAAAATTCCCACTAATATTTTAGTTTTTGTTTTAATTTAAATTATGTTAATATTTGGCCCATGTACCCAAGCCGTGGGCACGCCAATGACTTGGCCATAGGGTTGGGCCCCCGCGGCCAAGTCACAATCCATTGTACTGTGACTTGGCCACGGGGGGGGGGGAAGTCGTTGGCGTGCTCACGGCTTGGCCATAGGGTTGGCCACAGGGACCCAGTCCTGTGGCAACACCATTGGTTCATAATAGAACTCTTAGACCTGTGTGTAATGATCAAGTTTCATGATATTACAATATTTACATAATATGTAACATATAGGATACTACTCTCCTTGTTTTACCTTATATGACTCATTCATACATTGAACGCATGTAATAGCTCAGATCAATCATACTGGTTTGAAACTAGCTTATAATATGCATTGATCATACTTAACTTAGTCGTACTTATACTCTGATCAGCTTACTTATTAGGGTGTATGTTTCCCGTATAGTTTATCTCATCTTTACTGAGAGGTTAGGCTCTATGATAAGCCTTATACCATTCATAGTAACAATGCCTTATTAGCATAATCAAATCAACTAGTATAAACATGTACAAGCTTTGTATTCAATTACTCTAGTTATGATGGAGTCTAATTACCATTAACTCAATAGTCATTAATAAGGGAAAGTTGGAATATTGTTTATCCATATTTGATATGCTAATATAGTATGAACAAGTAGAAGCTTACTATGCGACTAGTTTGATTCCCAGCTTAAGTCAAACACAACTTACAAGTAATGGAAATCAAGCAACTTATGATACATGGATACTATGATTAAAGTGGTAGTACTAAGTCATATTCAAGTTACTGTATTCACTGATCTCTAGCATTCCAGTTATTTGATTAGTATTGATTACTAGTGATAGCATGAAGAGTGTAATCATCAGTATTTGCATATTACTTCATATTTATACAGGTTCTAAGCATCTCATCTTAGAGCTTAGGTGTAAGTAGTTGACCCTATACATATCACTTATATCACCTTTTGTACATGTTACAGCTTAGTAACGGTAATCATAGACATATCTAACCTTTATGAACACAAAGCGGATCTATAGATACTTATGGGCTTAATACTCAGATCAATCAGTAGTAATGCCATAACATAATGGTAAGTATAGACTGTAACTAATAAGCATGATACATGTTACTTTTGTTGATTTTATTACATAGATTAATGGGAATGAGACTAACCTCACAATGCACTAATACTAGTTATGTGTAATATGTGATATTGTATATTAGTAATACATAGATCAAACGGGTTGGTAATCATCATTACAGGTTAAATGCCCTTGTTATTTGTAATAGCTATGATAACAAATTCCACTGCTTTAGTGATTATGGTTATACTGTACTTGTAACATAATATGACACATGTAACACTACTAGTAGATTTATATACATAAACCAAACTCAACTAATTTGTAATGATTCACTAACCTTTATAGAACATACATAACTATCATATGTACAAACCTCATCATAGTTATGGTAATATAAGGTAGAGATTAAGAATAACACTTGAAGTCGTATCCCATATAGAGAAGCTATCATAGTGAGCTTGTATGACCATGTGAGTAATAGAAGTGATACTAGCTTAAGTAATGCTAACGGTTCTAGCCATTTCCCCTATACAAGAGCTTAGAGTTGATGTTGTACTTGTTGTTTCTATTCTACCATTACCTATTATAGCACATCTATGTTACTTAATTCCCATAGGAAAACACTAACAAATTGAATTGAATACGAGATCATTAGGTAGATATATTACTAATGCCATTAATTAGAGTAAATGATAAACAATTTTGTTCATTACAACACCTGTATTACTAGTAATCATAGTTTCCATATCTCTTATGTTACCATGTTGTTTCCCATTGAACCCAGTATCTGTATTGGTATATTACGTCTATTACACATAGTTATAACATGTATCACTCTTATGGGAATCATACTTATTTGATTACGATTCGATCATACTAGCACGATGTATTAGTATAGTAATGAAACCCATCAAAGTTAGACTAGCTTAAGCTTAGTATTGTAATCCTTATACACATAGCCATGAACCTTTACTTATATCGTAAGCTTAGTCATATTTATTATGGAATCCTCCTTATTACTATTGTAATGTGTATATACCTCGTGTGAGCTTAGTTATCATTCAACTTACATAAGCATTAGGCTTAGTACTAATCTAGTCAAGCTGCTTACTTGTACCCATAGCTCTTGTTATGATATTAGATTTTTATGGGAATAGTGCAGTCAGTATTGGGCTTATAAGTAATAGAGAACCTGTGTGTATTGAGACTAGCTAAGCTGAAACAGGTTCCACAATATTGATATTGTTGGTTGTGGAGCCTGATTAACTTCTTGATTTAGAGGTCTTTTACTTTCAGTCATGTTTATACCCCATGAAGTATTTACACCCCATAAGTATGTACACTCTTCCATGCGGGGGAGTGCAGAGGGGGGGTACCCCCTCTACGGGGTCTGGGGGCAAGTGGGGGTTCGGGGGCGAAGCCCCCGAAGCAAAAATTGCCTTGTAAAAGTATATTGTAATTTCATTGTAAATCTGGACCGTTCATTATAAGGTCACAGATCTAACGGTATAGATTATGTTAGGGTTTTTTGCCCTAGAAGGCAACCCTCTTTTATGAGGGAAATGTATTGCAGCTATAGATGGTGACGAATATTGTATTCTGAGAGAGGAGACTGTGAGAGAAAGAAGAGGAAGTTACAACAGGTTTTGTTGTAGGTTGTATCCCTTCATTTGCTGGATAATAATAAAGGAAGGACCTGACAATTTCTCTGGTGGACGTAGCCCACACTGGGTGAACCATGTAAATCTGTGTCTCTCTTGTATTGTGTGTCTTCCGTGTTTTGTTTCTGCATTTGTTTTTTTTTATTGCTCCGCGGTCCTGTTTTCTAACAGATATACTACCTATCGTAGTAAGTGTGCCACTATCCCTTGTTCCCTTTTCTCACCAGTCTATTTTACCCTTCTACTCGCGGTAGGTATGAGTGGTATAAGTAATCCCATTGAATGAATACAAGTGGTATCCTATCTACCTAATTTGATCAGTACCATACTGAGATTGCACGGTGACTATGGGAACATAAGCAATCGATAGTGTGGCTACGTTTCAAATGGCAGTATTCATATATTAGAGAAGCTCCTAGCTGGTTCATAGGGCATGTAGTAATCAATCACTACTATAAAGTATACAACCTCTAGAACACTCAGCTTACATAGGCACTCTTTATGAAATGAATAAATCCCATTGATCTATACAATGAATCAGATAAGAGTGTAACTAGTATATATCTCCAAGTATTGATCTTATACATATTGGTGTTGTGAGCTCTTAGTACGTACATATTAGTATGAACTCCATTGTTTAACTGTGTTATCATGTTTGATTCCAAGCTTATATGGTACTAGTACTGTTCAACTTCACTGGTATGATTAATACATAACATTTTCAATCACATAGGTTATACAATGTATTGACATCATACATGCTTGATATTGATTACGGATCTCATGGGAATTGATCCAATACTAATGTAAGGATACAAGCTTACTTTATGCTTTCAGATCCATGGTAAGTGTTATACCCATTTCTTATCTAGCTTATCCTTGTAAGTAATCACAACTTATGTATTATCCTGTATTAGCAAGAGGATATGATTATGGAAATAAGGTAGAGTTTACAACATGTAATACTCATGAGTCCATGGAATATGAAGCTTAAGTGATTTGATTACTGTAATATCTATGAATCTCATATTGGTTTATTATAACTGTTCCTATGATTTATTGATTAGGTAAACACGATTCACACTTCTTTACGTGGTACTTATCTCATAAACTAATGGGAATAGATGGGGTTGGGTACTAAGAACATGATGTAATTGGAACAACTCTTGTTAGATTGATACATGTAAACAAAGTTGAATACTTTGAGATTCCCTTTGAAGTATGCATTATATTATCGATATCCTTTATTCCCATAGGTCATCAATATATCTCTATCTGCAACTTGATCAAATTGGCCAGTAGAATAATTAGTATCAAGACCATTTCTCATATTAGACATGTATAAGATACTCCATATTCAAGCTCTTATGCTATTACTACTACCATATATGATTTTTTTTCCTATAAGAAGGCATGTATTTACTGTATGAGTATGGATACCATAGGAATTATGGGAAATCAATAGCCCATCTTATACATAGGAATAGGCATATCACTAATCTATGTAGTTAGTACTAAGCTTCAATATGGATCTTATTAGTATGTGTAATGAAAACATTGTTTAGATAAGTATGGGCTTACTAAGCTCTTAGGTTTGACTAGTAGTAAATCATAACAAAAGGCATATGTAACCTATGAGATCACTTCTTACACTATCCAATACAAGCAATGGATATGAGCTTCAGTATTAGCGATATGTAACAACTTGGTATTGAGATTATCCATGTAAATGAATGTGAAAGTAATACATAATCAATGTAACATAGGTTTGTATAGATCTTACTAAGTAGATACATAATAAAACACGTACATGAACCATATTCAGAAACAAGGTATTACAGTGTATTCAACACAGAGTCATAACCCCATTGTGTAGTTAATATTAGTAATCAATACTACTCATATTACATAGATTTAAGTATTCATTGTGTATCAATGTGCTAGTCCATGTAACTAATGGTAATGAAACCAATACTATTTAACATATAGGATGATCAACTTATTCCAATAAACTATACACCGCTAAAGCTAAGCTAATACCTAAGTTGTTTACACACATGTATTGATTATGCTTATTACCCATGTTTCAACCATTGTAAGATATGGCATAGCCCATTCGATAAAGAAAACACATACTATTTTACCTGTATTATCTATGTGTAATTGATTACGAGAATACATACTCCTGCATCCAATAGGTTGTAAGCTTATATGGACCTGTATTAGACTCAATTAAAGTGTAAGATATGACTAGATATTTAATCCCATATGAGTTATAACATCACGATTATTCCCTAAGTAATGATAGAAGAAACATGGACCCTTCATTAAACGTAATGATACTAGTATGATTACCCTTTGCCCATACTTTCTTGACTACAATCTATGTTATAGAGCTCATATTAGTGTAATACAAATGCTTAAACTAAACAAAATGACTAGACTATAACAACTTGGAATCCATAACTCTTAGTGGTATCACTTATAGCTTATTCAAACTAACTAAGCAAGCTCATATTGCTTTGATTACAGTCTTGTTAATCATTGTTCTTAAGCTTGTTACTAAGCTTCATTAGCCTTACATCATTCTTATTATAGATATGACGTATCCTTGCACTGGTCTGTTCATTGCTAGTATAACAACAACTCTTTACATAATCAATTGATTAGGAGTTACTGATAACATAGCATGCTAATTGGTTAGTATGAATATGCTTGATTACCTTACTTGCACTCAATACTAGCTCTTATCATAATAAGGTGTATCGTGTCTCACATACATACCTATTGTATTCATGTGCTACTTGCTTTGATCATAGTAGTAATACCCTTAATAGTGCACTTCTACCATTATTTTCAGCTTCTTTGTATGCCCCTTTCAAAATATCACCAATGTTGCAAAGTCTTAGAATTAGAAATAATAACCTGCTTTATATAAAAACAATATTGTTATTAAATATTTAAACTTTAACTCACACAAATATTTATCGTATTTATCGACAAGATCCTATGTAGTATCCCAACCAACCATAATATAATATACACTATAACAAGTAAACTATGCATGTTAGAAAATATGGAAAATATATTGGAAAATATGGAAAATATAGTGAATGATCAAATTTCAAAACAAAACATTCTAGAAAAGAATTTTATAGATCACAAAAATAATGTAAGAATATCACCTAAAATACTCCATTAGCATCATTGTAGACATTACCATTTGGAACCATTAATTTTGTGACAATTAAGACTCACTCAATTGCATCTTCTTCAATATATATATGCCATTAAAACTCACATTACTATTTGTAGAAATAGGCTTCATTACCACCATAAATTTTGTGACAATTAAGAATCACTCAATTGCATCTTCTTCAAAATATACATCACTCATTCCTATAATTAATAAATTATTAACTTGTATCTGTAATCCCCTTGCTTGTTGTTTTACTGAATTGATTTCCCTTGGCAAACCCAACTTCTTATTTCAATGACTTCGATGTGTGGGTTTTATTGATTATTATGAAAAGATTGTGGTTTATCTTTTGTACCTTATCCCTTTAATCATTAGTCCATGCCTGAGCAGTCAGCTAGGAGCCGAATCGATGGTCATCACTTCAGTGTTTAAAGACCTATAGATTCAAATGCCCT
This sequence comes from Picea engelmannii, assembly GCA_009831015.1. Classification (NCBI taxonomy): domain Eukaryota; kingdom Viridiplantae; phylum Streptophyta; class Pinopsida; order Pinales; family Pinaceae; genus Picea; species Picea engelmannii. Next base: position 57,065 of record ML819074.1, on the reverse strand, counting down.
GCTTTTCTGTGCATGGATGATGAGTGAAGGATAATAATTTTTCCTGTTGTCTATCCCTTTACTTATCTTTGAGTTGATTGATTTATGGATGAATATTTAGTCTTTGCACCTTCTTATGAACGAGTACCTCTATGGCTTGATTGATTAAAACTCCGATTTCTCTCTGTGTTTTTAATTGCTTAAACTTGGGTACAACTCTACATTTTTATTGATAAACTCTTCATTGTGAATGATAAACCTTTGAGTTGAATGAAAATCCCTTGGCGAACCCAACTTCTAATTTCAATGACTTCTTTGTGTGGGTTTTATTGATTATTATGAAAATATTGTGGTTTTATCTTCCGCCCCTTATCCCTTTAGTCATCAGTTCGTGCCTAATGAGTCGGCTAGGAGTTGAATCGACGATGGTCACTTCGATGTTTAAAGACTTGTAGATTCAAATGCCCTTCTTTTCTATGCATGGATGATGAGTGAAGGATAAGAATTTGTTTTGCTATCTATCCCTTACTTATCTTTGAGTTGATTGATTCATGGCTGAATGTTTAGTCTTTGCGCTTTCTTATGGATGAGTACATGTGCGTCTTGATTGATTAAAACTTTGATTTTTCTCTGTGCTTTTAATTGCTTGAACTTGGGTACATCTCTACATTTTTATTGATAAACTTTTCATTGTGAATGATCACCTCTGCCAAGTCACAGTCGTTTCAAACATTTTGTATTTTATAAAAATCTCATAAAAATTTCAAAGTGTTCATGTTTATATTTCAATTTTTATTTTTATTTTATAAAAATTACAAATCTATAGGAATTAAATTTATAATTCCATTTTTACATATGTAATATTAGAGTACAATGGAGTAATATACATACAATGGAAAAATTTTAAAACATACATATTTAAATTTAATAAGTATACTATAAACATACATATTTGCACATTAATAAATAATTTATAAACATACATATTTAGTCTCCCACTTTGATGTTGTTTTGCAATTGTAGTGACCCTTTGACTAAAGAAATAATTATAACAAATACTTCATTGTGGATAATAAAGTCTAATTTAAACATAAAAGAGTTTACAAACTGCAAAAAACCTTCACTAGTGACATGTTCTCATACCATAGGCAACCACTCAATGTTTGGGAGACCAACATGCTGGCTGGTCATTCACCATCCTTGAATTAAAATAACCCTGATGTTAGTAGTTTTGATGGATTAACATATGGATCAAGTGAGATTGGTACCTTAATGACCTAGTACCCCTAAAATCTTTAAATTGTTGGTGCATTGTATTTTCCAAGAACTTCCAGAAGTCAAACCTTATGAAGGTTTGATTCTCGGGGTGTGACAATGCTACTAGGAAATAATATGTTACAATGTAGCATACAATTACATAGTAATATGCTATAACATATTACAATGTAATATGTTATATAGAAATATATGTTATGACATATTACATTGTAATATGATATGGAAAATCTGCATTAATATAGCACAACAAATAGAAAACAAATTGTGAAACATAAGTAGTATATTCACTGTAGTCATTCCCTCAACTTGTAGAATATATATACCTGTGTAGATTTAGTTTTTCTTTGAAATTTATCTCATCAACATTTAATGTAATATGCTTGGGATATAATCCATGTTCATGCAAGACCTTCACCTCGTTGTGATTAAAACATGTTGATGTTATTAGTGTGTGTGTGAGGTTATGAAGATTAAACTCTTTGTTTTGGGGATTCTAATGCATTACATTATATGTGTTATTTGTAGATCCAACCATAGGTGTAACATCCCACTTTGACGCGCTTAGAAAACTTATTCTTTGAGGACACTTGCTCACAAGTGATCTGGATTTTTATGATGATAAAACATTTATCCTTCATTATGATGGGTTAAGATAGATGACAGGATGTTTTTAATACTTTGATGTAGACAGTTGCTGCTGACTCAGTTTCATTGAGTGTGCAGGGTTTCAGACCTTGAGGAGGCAGAGGCATCGGTGGAACCCCCTTGGACTCCGGATTGAGTCAGGGAGTGTGCTATTTGGGTTGATTCATTTACGGTGATATTGCTTTGTTTTGATGATATGATATTGATTTTATGATATGTTGTTGACATT